>NQII01004097.1:49953-85947 GCA_002778355.1 Clitarchus hookeri | reverse complement strand
TTATTTAATACAATTTGCACAAGAGAATGTTCATAAATGTGTGCTTACGTAAATGAGTTAGTGTTATTGAGAAAAGTTTTTCTTTCTAATTCAAATCGAAATTTAAAGCAACACTAAATCATGGAATCTTAAAGTACTATACATTACTATGATATTTTCCATGAAACACTCATATTATATTGTGTCTGCACCGAGGTTCAACACAAATATTTATTATATATATATTTTTTTTTTAAGTGTAAGTTCATACATAGACTTGACATTACTATTTTGTCGTAGAATAATTGAGTATTCTTAATTATTGATTTGTTTTTGTAAAAAATATTAATTGGAAATTAATTATTGATCACTACTTTATATACATGCGTTTCCTGCCCACAGAAAGTTCTGTCCCTATATCCTGTAGCTTCACATATGGTACACCAACATTGCCAAGATGGCACACATCGTTCTTCGAAACTGTAACACGTTAATTATAATTCCTGCAACACTCACGATATTCACGCTACTTGCTGCTACGACTTCATTTAATCTATAAGAAATGTTCAAACTTAAAACAATTCAATAATACAGGACACCGGAAATGTTCGTAATTCGCTTTAAAGCGCAAGTAGTTTTTCGTCACGAAGCAAATGCACCTGTGGTAAATATCTAAGTGGGAAATTTAGCTGCTGCAATTTGTTGTTAGTGTCCAAGTACCGCTATTATTTTCCTTTGTATTGTTTCACCTTTTTTAAGACTGAGATTCATAATATTTTAAGATCATTACGCTAAATATGCAAAATGCCGTTTCGTTAACTAAACAATTAAACTACTAGTTTGCAGAAAGTTGCGCAAATGTATAGAAACTCAAAAATGTCACGTATATTGCTCATTGCAGAGACAACCGATTATCTGTAGTTTTACTACGATTCCTGCAAACTAATATTAGTAACTTCCTGCAATTTTCCCTAACATTTACAAATGTTAGTGTTACATTTCACATGACCATGACACTTTTATGTACATAAAACATTGCTCACTGACAATATGCTTGCACGTTTGTGTCTATGAAGTTTGATAACTTCGCAATCGAAAAGTAAATATTTTAAAAAAATTAGGGAAATTAATACATAGTGTCAAACATTAATGAATTATAATTTTAAAAGTGTACCGTATTCTAATTATTTAAATTATTCCATTACCTAGTATGTACGCTTAAGTCCTAGTCTAAACGATATTAACGTGATCATTAGGTATAATGAAGTAACGACTAGCATTAGTTTTTNGTACGCTTAAGTCCTAGTCTAAACGATATTAACGTGATCATTAGGTATAATGAAGTAACGACTAGCATTAGTTTTTGAAAAACAATTTGAAAAATGCATGGCTGAGTTGAGATTCACAACTTTTAATACTATAATTAGGTTGGTTTTCAACTACTTTAGAACGCGTTAGGTGAAATTACAGCTACTCACGGTATTAAATTGACGCTCCCCGCGTCCATGCATTTTTGGCCGTCGGAACACACGCGCTAGCGAAGCCTGCCGGCGGTCAACACCAATAAATATTAAGNATAACTTGTTCAAGGAATA
This sequence comes from Clitarchus hookeri, assembly GCA_002778355.1. NCBI lineage: Eukaryota > Metazoa > Arthropoda > Insecta > Phasmatodea > Phasmatidae > Clitarchus > Clitarchus hookeri. The sequence goes on along the minus strand of NQII01004097.1, from coordinate 84,373 downwards.
ATAAAACTAGATTTTTTTTGAACTCCAATCGCCCTGTGTTTACTTCAGTAGTAAATTTGGTCCTTTAGACAACAGTGTCAATCACCTTTCTCCAAAACCACAGCTCTGGGAGTTGTCAAAATATTTACATATTTTGAATGCTGGTACAAAGAAATGAAAGATGCGAAATTATAGAAAAGGGCTATTTCTAACTGCCCTAGAAAAAAAAGGTTATAGTTATAAAAATTTTTTTTAGCTACAACATATTTGTTGCTTTAATTGAGGCACATAATATTTTATGATGAAATATGCAGAGGGGCAAACTAGATTAGGCTGAAGTATGCATAACACCACTAGTATACTTCAAAAACACCCATTACAAAAATAAGCTAAAACATTTTCTCTTCGCGACAGTTAAAATGGCATAGTGGCATCAATTTTTCATTCATTACTATCCGGGAGAGAGATAGAGAGAGAGAGAGAGATAGATAGATAGATAGATAGATAGATAGATAGATAGATAGATGGATAGATAGATAGATATGCTCAGTGTGGAGATGTTTAAATAAAAATAAATTATTATATATAACTTGACCTTCATTAGCAACGAAAACCTGGTTTGATAATAAATGCCAATGTTCGGAAATAATACATATATATGAGTCCCCGAAGTATCATTAAATGAAATTCTTACTTTCAGACAATGTCAATGCTTAATATTGACGGTTTATTTACTTGCCATTTAACGGATAGTTGCTGTAAATATGCAGTCGAAAAAATTAGGAGAACGACATTTTTGTCGTCCAGAAATAAACTCCAAAATTTTGTAGAATAATTTACGTATCAGAAAAATTCATAAAATTATGTTGTCTATCGTGCACTACAAAAAAAAAAAAATCATAAATAACATACGAGATACTCAAAAAAGCATTTATCCACTTTTTTTAAAACTTGCAAATTTTATTTANTCAGTAGTAAATTGGTCCTTTAGACAACAGTGTCAATCACCTTTCTCCAAAACCACAGCTCTGGGAGTTGTCAAAATATTTACATATTTTGAATGCTGGTACAAAGAAATGAAAGATGCGAAATTATAGAAAAGGGCTATTTCTAACTGCCCTAGAAAAAAAAGGTTATAGTTATAAAAATTTTTTTTAGCTACAACATATTTGTTGCTTTAATTGAGGCACATAATATTTTATGATGAAATATGCAGAGGGGCAAACTAGATTAGGCTGAAGTATGCATAACACCACTAGTATACTTCAAAAACACCCATTACAAAAATAAGCTAAAACATTTTCTCTTCGCGACAGTTAAAATGGCATAGTGGCATAAATTTTTCATTCATTACTATCCGGGAGAGAGATAGAGAGAGAGAGAGAGATAGATAGATAGATAGATAGATAGATAGATAGATAGATAGATGGATAGATAGATAGATATGCTCAGTGTGGAGATGTTTAAATAAAAATAAATTATTATATATAACTTGACCTTCATTAGCAACGAAAACCTGGTTTGATAATAAATGCCAATGTTCGGAAATAATACATATATATGAGTCCCCGAAGTATCATTAAATGAAATTCTTACTTTCAGACAATGTCAATGCTTAATATTGACGGTTTATTTACTTGCCATTTAACGGATAGTTGCTGTAAATATGCAGTCGAAAAAATTAGGAGAACGACATTTTTGTCGTCCAGAAATAAACTCCAAAATTTTGTAGAATAATTTACGCATCAGAAAAATTCATAAAATTATGTTGTCTATCGTGCACTACAAAAAAAAATAAAAATCATAAATAACATACGAGATACTCAAAAAAGCATTTATCCACTTTTTTTAAAACTTGCAAATTTTATTTACNAAAAATCATAAATAACATACGAGATACTCAAAAAAGCATTTATCCACTTTTTTTAAAACTTGCAAATTTTATTTACAAAAGAATACTTTGAGATGCATGTAAACAGTAACATTTTTTCTTCGTTGTTTTTTCATTGTAGAGTAGAGAGTTGTATCGGAACTATTATCATGTTGTTAACTTAACGAAAAAAAAGAAGATCCTTGCTTAGTAGATCAACCACAGAAAGGTTACCGGTAACTGTAAATACTTGCCCCTGACTAGGTATGATTATTAATGTAAGATAACTTGTTGGGTTGCCTTAATTAAATATTAATTTTAGATTATGTGTTATCAGCGGTGGTGAATTATTAGTTACTTTCTACTAATTGCTACAGCTATACCACTGTAATTATAGTCCATTCGCTGTTACTTCCAACTTTTCTGAAGCTCTGCTAAAGTACTACTTTCAGAATACTCTTCCGCCTCGTGAAAACAAAATAACACCAAAGGGACAACACACCGCATTCGTTCACACTCAGTTTAATAATATTTTGCATAAGAACTATTTCCTACTACACATTTCCAACACACGCTAATTTTCTCTCTTTTATATTCGTATTAACTATAAATTAAATATTATAATTTATAAACAAAATATTATTAAAGTTTAATTTAACCAAAATAAGACACTTTAATTTTGGCACAAGTATAGAACACATGTGATGTGTGACATAATTAGGAAACAACTACACACATGATAGAAAAATGATTTTTCAAAGGTTCTATTAAAAAAGTGTAAAATAATTTATAGTAAAAAATATATATTTTTATTTTTATTTTTTATGTTTTAGATATTTACATTTTTTTTTTAATTTTCCTGGGCTAAAAGTTATTTAATGTTATGGGCAAGGCATCAAGGTCACAGATGTGAGATCAAGGTGAAGTTCACCCAGATCCAAAATGGTGGACGTACTCATCAGTGCCAGTTAGGTGTTGAAAATGTAATCCAATATGGAGGGTAGAGACAGCACCACCTATACTTTAAAAACATAAACAAATATGGCTGCCACCTGGTGGTTGAATCGGCAGCTCGCCTGTGGCGAAAATAGATTAGTAATACACTAGCATCACCTAGTTTGTGAAAATGAAAGCCACTGACAAACAAACAAAAATATATATGGGGTTGTGAGCATTCGACAGAATGAGAAAAGTGAAGGGGGTGGAGGCCTGCCTACAAATAAACCTATGCGAAACATTGGAATGGGAGGGGAATGTTAATACAATGTTAATGATTGGAGGATGGTCAGTCGTCTTCTGGAAGTGGTGCTGTGGGTGACCTCTGGAAAATAAGTTATTTTAAATTTTTTTTTTTTTGAAAATAGGTTTAATAATACTTTAAAAATTTTTTTTATAAATATTTTATACATTTTTTGGATATTTGTGGAATATTTTGGCGATTTTGTGGGTTTTCAAGGTCAAAAGTCAACAGGTGAAGGTCACTTGGATTCAATATGGTGAACGGGTGATGTCATAACATGGTGGCTGATCAGCTCTGGTCCCTCGCCTTCTTTAAGCCCAAATATTTAACCTTTTAATTTTATAAATTTTAAAATAAATTTAAATATTTTTTTGTCTATATTTAAAATTAATTTTCAGAAGTTTGTCGCGTGATGGTTTCGGAATTTTAGAACGACGCTGGCCCACAACCCCCCCCTCCCCGCATAACCAGGGTAGAGACACGTGTCACTCCTAGTCACCACAGGGGAACGTCAACTACTCGAGAAGGATGCATGTGACGACTATAACACGTGTCGAGGAGGAGTCGTCCATCCCCCTTCACTCACCTACCCCCCTAGGCCTCTAGCCTGCCCGGGAGATCTGTGGAGCGCAGGGTTTTCTCGAGATATCAGCAAATAAGCATATGTATTTCGCCAAAAATTAGAAAACACACACCACGGAAGAAATAGCTGACGAGCTGGATATTGGTGCCGAGAAACCCGTCCCCCTTATCTAACCACAGGACAAGGTGAAACCACCCCAAAGAAGTAGCTGACGAGAGTAAATTAGGGGCGAGGTACTACCCCACCCCTCCAAACCTTCAGAAACCAGGACACGTGTTTTGAAAGGCATTGTTCTACGTTCCACCCCCTTCACCACCTCCCCCNAAGAAGTAGCTGACGAGAGTAAATTAGGGGCGAGGTACTACCCCACCCCTCCAAACCTTCAGAAACCAGGACACGTGTTTTGAAAGGCATTGTTCTACGTTCCACCCCCTTCACCACCTCCCCCCTACAAGGCGACACGTGCCGACAATTAAGACTGGAGGCTGGCAAGCATAAAAACCCCTTTTCGTGAATAGTGGGGGTCAGTTCATTAGTACCGCGCAGAGAGGTCAGTCTGGGAATTATTACCGCCAGAGACGTTAGTTCGAGAGAGCAGTCAGTCGAAGATCGCCGAGCAGAAAGTTAGGTCAGGGGTTCGGACCCCTGGCCACGTCAGTAGAACATCACCACAGTGAGACGGCAGCAACTGCAGACCTTTGCCAAAGGCCGCCCATCGCCGGAGCTCACCCACCACAGCTGACATCTTTCCAGCAAGAGTTAAGTATTCAGTACGCCGTCGAGAGAAGCCCCCCTCAATCAGGAAGTCGTTAGCAGTCAATCCGAGTAACCAAATTATCACAGTACCACGCCTCGCAAGTGCTGATGTATTTTATTTGTGTTACATTCGAGACAATATATTCGTCCTTCAAAATGAAACAGTAAAAGGCTTTATTATTACAATACCCTCAACCTCCAAACACATTATAGTCTGTGCCTGGGCGCATTAACAACGACACTATAAGCCACACTGTCTTCCACAGTGGCGGTATAGCGTCAAGTAAATTGGCTCCCAACTGTGGGGCCCACCACAGACTAGCGTCAAGGTAAAGTGGCTCCCAACAGTGGGGCCTACATCAAGTTTTTATATTATTTCAAAAATTTTTCAAGAATTTTACGATTTTTTGGGTTCAAGGTTAATGGTCACTGAGGTCAATGGTCAAAGGTCAACGTAAAGGTCCCTGACATCGACCATGGAGGACAATATTTCTGACAACCAAGATAGCTAATGGAAAGGTCTGACTCTGGACCCTGGACCCTGTGTATCGATTTGGCATACCCTATGATTATAAAACCAAAGTGGCTGTCACTGCTCTGCTCACGAAAACGATCCCCCCAAATCCTCCCGATGGATCGAAAAGTCCCTTTCGGCTGATCGTTTTTGCAACTGCCGCGATCAGTGCTTTTTGGGGTGAAACGGGAAATTTTAAGAAAATAAAGGACGTTTTGAGGTAAAATGGCCGCTGGATGACCGGAATGACAGAGCATGAATAGATCCGGCACTCCGGTCGCAGGTCCCATTTCCCCTAACTCGGTTATTTCATCCTACTGACGATAAAAATGGTTGCCGCCAGGAAGCACCGATGTTGCATGTTTGCTGGGTTTTCTTAGTTATGCATTGTAATCAAAATGCATAATTGAAATTTCCATAAAGTAATAAGGCTATTGTTTTATTTACCTTTTTGTATAAGGTTTTGCTTAATGTTATGCAGTAAAACTAAATTTAACACAACGCTACGTTACACTGTTATTGTAACTAAATGTGACAACAGAATCGAAAAATTATATTTGACGACAGCTAGTTTTATTTCACTTAAAAATTCGTTAAGTTTTTCTACGAAAGCTTTGCGTAGGCTGAGTGCCTAGCACAAGAACATTTTTACTGTTTACAATAGAAAACAGCACTGGAGGGCGTAAATAATAGTTACAAAGTAAAAAATATAACTTTGTATGTTGACCTAGCTATCCACAATTTGAGCCTAACACCATCTTTTACACACAAATATACTATACAATTCTCCATTTTCCGCCAGCTTAGAAGTGAATTCTTTTGAAAGTCAGCGTACCTTGCGGCGGAAAATATCACAATGCCAAACTCTCCCATAAGGAATCTCGTTTTATTTCTTACCTGAGTAGAATAAAAAGTAGCAAGGATGACGTCAGGCAAACTGGTCCGATTACAATCCACAATTTCTCAAATTGTCAATCAGCCAAATGATGTGACGTCACAGGGGAAGCCGCGACGCGGCGATAGCAACGTAGAGGTAAAATAAGGTGGAGTGCGTGCCCTACGTGCGCAGTAGCCCAACATTTGGCTAATTTTCTGCCAATACAACTATCATAAAAAACGTGGAGTGGAAAGGTTGGTTCTGCTCTCAGGATCGGAATCTGGAGGGCCTACGATGGTTAAATGAGGTCGGTATAGCAGAACAGGAATGCAAGGCTGATGGAAACGGGAGATCTCCAAGGTTGTAAATTTGTTTACATTTATTGGGATTTATTGAAAAATATTAATTGTGGAGTTATAAGTTTGAAACAATATAACATCAAGGTATTTCAATAATTTAATAAAAAAACCACATTTCTAAAAATTAAATATTGTTGTGTTTTCAGTACGAAATTTAGAATTGTTGTTTCTATCGGTAAACCATCGACTGTTGAGAGCATCCGAGTTGAAACCTACAAAATTGCAAATTATACTCTATTAGCGGTTTCTTCACACTTTTTGTATTAAATCTGAAAGATCACTCCAAATCTTAAGTGCTTGATTGTTTCCTAAATAAATAATGTATCATAAGTCTTTTATACCTATCTATACTTAAAGGTATCTTTTTTTTATTAAATTGAACTTTTGCATACATTGTACCTATAAATTACAATATTACATATGTAATTAATATTAATAAAAAACGGGGAGAAAACACATGTTTTGGTAATGCCTATCAAGAAGAAGTTCTCAGACAAAATATTATTAAAAAGAGTGCGCACGAATGCGGTACGTTGTTCGTTTGGCGTAGTTTTATAGAATTATTTAGACTTCGATTACATGAGGCGGAGGAATATCTTGGAAGTAGAAGTTCAGCAGAGCTTCACAATAGTTAGAGGTAACCGTGAGTGGACCTTACTAAATAACGAAATGTTCAACTCGATCCCTGCCTCTGTCTATGGACAGCAAAGGAACCAGCGCCGCGCCGGGAGTTCGCATGCAGGCAGAGTTCGCCGACGCACAACAGCCTTCGCTACGCACCAGCAAACTACTAGCCGCGAACGACGGTGACGGAGGCGGCGTTCGACGCTTCCGAAACCCGAGGTAGGACGGTGTATGTTTCACTCTTCTTTCCTTCCAGCGATGCCGGGGCCGTATTCCGTTAAGTCTAGCGCTCTCGAACATAATGATAATAACTGCTAGTATCTCGGCTGTGTCGCATATCTGTGTAATCGAATAATTAATCTGCTTGTTATATTGTATGTCGTCCATTCGCGGTTACTTCCAACTTTTCAGAATCCCTGCTTAAGTTCTACATGAAAACTATTCCGCCTTCTTTTGCAAAAAAAAAAAAAAAAGTGAGTTTAGCAAATTACGCAAAACGGTTAAAGCACCGCATTTGTGCGCGTTCACTCAAATATATTTTGCGTAAGAACTATTTCTTACCTGACATTACCAACACACCATTTTTTTTTTTGACTTTTATTCATATTAACTACATATAAAATATAATTTATAGATAAAAAGTAAGAAAAGTTTTATTTGACCAAAACAAATCTGTTAACAGAAGCACGCTTGTCATACATGGCATATTTAGACAATTACTAAACACATTCATACATGGTGAGATTTTTCAAAGGTATGTTCCAAAAAGTGTGAAAGAAACAGCGAACAGATTATTTTTGTCGGTGTTACAGAGTGTCTTTTGAAAAATGTCTCGTTTATAAAGTAAATATTTAATTTATACACTGAAGAGCTGAAAAAAACTAGTATAGGCGTGCGTATGCAAATAACAGAGGTATGGAACCAATCAGAGTAACGTGATGCGGTCGGCAGCTAGATCGGTTACTGCTGCTGCAATGGCAGGTTTCAAGATTTAAGTGAGTTTGAACGTTGTGTTATAGTCGGAGCACGAGAAATGGGACATAGCATCTCCGAGGTAGCGATAACATTTTGATGTTCGCGTACGACCATTTCACGAGTGTACCGCGAATATCGGGAATCCGGTAAAACATCACATCTTCGACATCGCTGCGGCCGGAAAAAGATCGTGAAAGAATGAGACGAACGACGACTGACGAGAATCATTAAACGTGACAGACGTGCAACCCTTTCTCAAATTGGAGCAGATTGGATTTATCGACTGCCCTGCAGGATTCATTGTGTGAATTGCATCCTGCATACCTTCAGACATTAGTCGAGTCCATGCCACGTCGTCTTGCGGTACTTCTGTGTGCTCGGGGGGCCCTACACGATATTAGGCAGGAGTACCAGTTTTTTTTTGCTCTTCAGTGTAAATGTAATTTGTTAATTAATATATTTATGAATAACGCTTTTAAAATAAATTTACTTATCTCTAGGATACAAGTATTCAGATAGGCCTAGTACATTTTGAGCATCACGAGATAGCAGCACTTACAAGTGGCCCAGTACTTTGTCTCGTGATTACGATAGACCGAAATTCTGGAGAGCATCACAAGCGAAAATTAAAATAATACACATTTAAATTATATCCCAGACACCTTTATTTGAGCAAAATTATTAAAGAATATTATATTCTTCACCTTTGGGGCATTGTAAAATGTATTTTTTCCCCCTCTGTCAGGTATGTTTGCTAGAATTAATAAGAAAACGTGGGCCACTTTCATTCCACTTTCGTTCTTAAAGACAGCTTATTGGCCTGTCTTTATACAAAGACAGTGGTAAAGCTTTCAAAATATCGCTGTGGCACAATTTCAAGTTCCAGAATACCTTGTTAATTATTTCTAGACGGGCGTGTATAGAAATAATGATGCGAAATGTGAGTGACGTCACAACATGCACGTTGTATATACTTGCAGATCACACATTGACATTTTGAAACAAACTTGTCTTCGACACAAAACTGAGGCGGCAAATTTGTTTTCACGTTTCTGAGACGGTGATTGTGGTTTTCATTACGCTTTAGGAAGTTGAACATTATAACAGACGTCAAGCCGGTGTGTATGAGGTATTCAGCAAAATTGCCAAAGAGCACACTTAAATTTATAATGATGTAGCGTTTTGCTATTACAAGTAGAATAGACCGTCAGTTCGTCACACACAGGTGTGGTCGTATTGCCACTTTTCGAAATCGGTATATCCACACAGTCGTCAGCATCACTTACATACTACTCTACTCGCCAGCAATTGCAAATCCATTCTTACACTTCTGTTGTTCCGAAATAAATTTAGTTTGAAATTTTGGCGAGGAAAAGTGAAAGGATTTCTTAAAAAAATATATGCACATACTTTCCACTTCTTCGTTTCATTAAGAGGAGAGATTTGGAAGGCTCTTAACTCCGAGGTCTTGAGAGCCGATGAGGGCGAAGCGAGGTGAATATGGAGCAGTGCTGGAATGAAGGGGCGTGGGAAACGGGAGATCCGCGAGAAAACACGCGCCGACCAGCGGCATCGTGCTGCACGATTCCCACATACGAAAATCCTGGAGATACCCCGGCGGGAATCGAGCCCGGTTCGCCTAGGNGCCGATGGTCGCTTCGTCCTAGCGCTGTCCCTTTTCGTCATGGTTGCCGGCCCTAAATCCTGACTGACGTACCCGCCTGTGCTTCGCTAGAGCTTGAGTACGGACGGATAACATATAGGGACGCCGCAGGCGTCAAGTTCTCGAATAAAAAATCGAAAACTTGTATTTAATAAGGGCTCAAAATCACCCAAATGAACAAATTCGCAAAAATGTTAGTCCTAAAAATCACGAAATTATATAAGTCGCCACAAAAGTAGAATTTTAAAAGAAATTGATTTCCATTAAGAAAACACTCACTCATCTATAGAAGATCTATAATTTAGTATTATAATTAAAAATACTTTTTTTTTGTATTATTAAAACTAAAATATATTTCATGCAATCTTGCCACCAAAGTTCCTTATTTTCAAAACGTATTTTCCAGTGTCTCGCTCTCTCTTTACGGTGGCGCGTCGGAGTGGAGGAAATTAGAACTACTATACTCGCGCTGATACAAGGTCGCGTTGTTGTCAAGCAGTTCTTTCTGCTCCTGCCGTGTTCTTAACAGAAAATAAAGATTGACGAAAAATAATTTTTGACAATAAGTAGGCTTCTTTTAAATGCACGCCCAATGAAAAGGAAATGTCCGCCGTATTCACAACACTATAAAAGAGGGTGAGTATATTTTCGCATGATTAAAACCATCATGTGAAACCAATGTTAGTAGCATGCACGACGTGCATGCGTACACCTACTTTGTAGGCTATACATTTTACGTGATAACAATCATTGAATTGCAACAATATTGTTATATAACTGTTATTCTTGATGTGCGTCGTGTATCGTGTTTCTTATTGTTTCGCCGTATACCACTCTGCAGGAACTTTCCTCACTAGACAAACACACGACAAACGTATAGAAAAAATAATTTAAAGGTGCAGAACCGATTCATCAACATTTTGTAAACAGGTAATAAATACCTTTTAAAATTTAAAAATGTCTTACGATTTTGTACGTGTCGGTATATACCTTCTTTTTCATTGCGTTTTTTAAACGTGAAGTAATAATATTGTAGGAACGTGAGGAAAGCGAAAAATTTTGTAGAGCACAGTTGTGTAGTTGGAAATTAACTTATCAGAATAAAGTCGAATATGTTAGGATTCTGATAGTAAAGTTACTTAAGGCAAAACCTTCGAAACAACAAATTCCATGGTTACTTGATCTGTACAAGAAACCGCAAGTTCCTGATGCACGTTAAATCTCGTTCTTATTCCTACAACTCGTCAGCGACGTAAATGGTACGGTTAAGTTAATTGCCCGTGATATTCTTACGGAAACCATATAAGAGTTATTGCAGGAGAATTAATATGTATTATTATTTGCGGTGCGCCGTGAAGTGTAGTGGTAATAGCTCAGTTGGTAAGTGGCTTGTGCTGGATCAAAATTAATCGTAGTTCGAAACCACGCTTAACCGCGTATTTGTTTACCATCACAGAGAATTCCTTTTTTTATCGTAATAAGCTATATTTGATCTAATGGTCACAGAATATAAAACCTTTATTTCTTTAAACAGGTTTTTAGTAATTCCTTTTTTACTGACGGATCAGTTAACGTGTATAAAATGACAGCCAAACAACGTGTATAAACTAAAACAACAACAAATAAGCCAATAAAATATTATTTTAATAATGAGTTACCTCTTTTATAATACTATTTGACAAGACAACATTAACCTTCAGTATTGAATTTTTTTTTCAAGTCTTTTATTTTGTTTTCATGTAGTAATTATAGCGATCGATTTGAAGGTTTAATGATTCAACAATCCTAATGACACCAAATAATCTTGAAACGAAAGTAAAAGGCATACAATTGAGATAGTGCATGAATTTTCATGTTTGAAAACAACGTTGATTCGGTAGCATGATTGGTAAGGTAATATTTATGATGCGGGACGATGTGAATTCAGATCCCGGACATAGCAGTTTTTTTAAAAAAATTTTAATTGCGTTAAATTGCACAATATAAAAATGACTATCGGAAATAATTTTATTTCTCGTAAAGATTTCGCTGCAGTCAATAAATTTTATTATTTAATTCGCCGCACGTAGTTGACTGTCACTTATTCAATCAGTGAAATTGTTTCACTCAAACCACCAGTGGTTTTCCAGTGTTTCTAAGAGGGAGTCATTTTCACTGATTCGAGTAGTTGAATTTCACTGCTAATAAGTGGTTTTCCACTGATTCTAATTTAGTGTGTGGCCATTTTTGGCTTGAATGAAGAGTTAATGTTTGTCGCTGTGTTGAAGTATTTTTAATATGTGTCAATTTGTAATGTTTCAATCACACAAATGTAAAAAATGTGTTTCTGTTATCAAAATAAATCGCGTAACGTTAGAATAACAAACGATAACATTACTGAAATTATTAAATAAGGAATGAATATACTTTTATTATTTATTCTTCAAGATCAAGGAGCCTGTTTATACATCTAGCCTTATTTCATGGCTGGAATTAGGGCCACTGATAATTATTTGTTGCCGGCCACGCAGCTTGAAATATATTTCTTCGTAATTTACGGAATATTTTTTTATAAAAGTCGAATTGAAGAAAACAATGTCAATGAATAATGTATGGATTCATTTGAGTAGATTAAATGATCAATCAGGTTTATAAAAGCAATTTTTTTTTTTTTCGAAATTTTTAGAAGGAAATAAATTTTGCTCCTGCAGAATTACGTCGTTATCTCCATTCATAGGCTAATCTGACAAAATTCATGCAAATTACTGATATTACGTGAACCGTAAATAACAACTGCTATAATGTTTGTGAAAGAAGCGAAAGCAAAGAGCTGAGAAACCAGGAATTTGTAAGATTATCTACTTGTTGGGGGAGGTGGGAACTCACACAATTATTTCGGGGTTAGAATTTTACTGACGAAATGCTGAAAACCCTACTACACGCATATTTTCGTACATTTAAATATAAATACAGTTTGAATAAAAAATGTCTTATTTGCACAGAAAACACACACATATATGTACTTGAAAAAGTTAACGAATCATTTATAGCGACTTTGAAAGCAACGCGAAGAAGCAGTGTCAAAAAATAACAACTGGAAACAGTCAAACAAGTTCAAACAAGACTAATACAGCCAAAACAAATCAATTATATTATTCTTCATAAACATATAGTTATTTATCATATTATTTTATTGGTGGCATTAACTTGACAAGCGAAGTAATCGTTATTGCAGTAGTAGTATAAAATATTTAGTCAGAAAATTTATTTAATTTACGCAATATTTATGTATGCAAGTTACTATAATGTTGGTAAACAATATTTTGTGCTGAGTAAAACCACTGTACACCCTATTTAGAAACCCCTTCTAACATAAATATTAAATAAGAGTTAAAACAATAATTCTCATCAATGTTTAATAACCATACTATAACAGTTGCAGTTTATGTAACTGACAATATGGTTCGTATATTAGCCAAAATACGTAACTTTCATTCAAACGGAGTATATTTTTGGAAACAATTTTTGTACGTATTGCTAGGGGTAAAATGTATTATGTATTATGTATAAATCTAATTGTATCGTATATTGAATTCAACATATAAATTGAAATTTTTATTGAACATTTTATAATTTATAAAATATAAGGGATTCGTTGAATATTGTATAGGGAATGCGACGTGTATGTATTATGCAATACGTTAGTAACCTACATCACACTGGTGTACAACGAAACGTTGGTAGCCAACAGTTTATTAGTTCGTTTGTTTTTCTAATGTCACTTGTAGTTACATTATCAAATATTTTCCGAGTTTTTTACTCTATACCGCTAAGTTGATGTACTTATGCTACTAACGTTTGTGGCTAGATGGAGATTTTTGGACATTCGCCTTTGCGATGCAGATGTCTGTCATGGAAAAACAAGACTGAACACGAAAATTAAAAANGGAGATTTTTGGACATTCGCCTTTGCGATGCAGATGTCTGTCATGGAAAAACAAGACTGAACACGAAAATTAAAAAAGAACTTAGATAAGACAAGTAACGTATGGACAAGAAAATATTTTCTGGTCATTCACTCCCATTGTACTATTCATTGAAAGACATATTTTGCAGATTCTACAGCGTGCGTTTTGCATCTTTGCGGTCGTAACCTTAGCATGTTCTTGTCATNTGAAAGACATATTTTGCAGATTCTACAGCGTGCGTTTTGCATCTTTGCGGTCGTAACCTTAGCATGTTCTTGTCATAAGTGCTGGGAAAATTCATTTCACGACTGAGGGGTGAAATATTCGCTACATTTCGTTTTGGAAGATATAGGCTTCCTTCTATACGGGACCTTCACATATAATAAAGATAAATAATAAGCAACTTTAAGAATAACAATTTTTTTCAGTACATTTTTTTGTGTTTAATATAATTTTTTGCAAGTGTTCATATCTGTATTTCATAAAAAGTGAAAGCACAGCACCAGAAATTATTTTAAGGTTTTCTTGACACGGACAGTGCTCGTTTGCTATATTTATAGAACGTGTGTCATAATACACTACATTTTTAAACAGTCGTGTGTCCCCCCCCCCTCCTCTTTTTTTTCTAATAGAGTCGATAAACGCTTGGCGATGCGCGACAATCTGCTAGAATTCGTACTCCTTCCATCTTTTCTTTCCAAGGGCCACTGGCACGCTCGCTGACGCACGCGANTCCATTCATAGGCTAATCTGACAAAATTCATGCAAATTACTGATATTACGTGAACCGTAAATAACAACTGCTATAACGTTTGTGAAAGAAGCGAAAGCAAAGAGCTGAGAAACCAGGAATTTGTAAGATTACCTACTTGTTGGGGGAGGTGGGAACTCACACAATTAGTTCGGGGTTAGAATTTTACTGACGAAATGCTGAAAACCCTACTACACGCGTATTTCCGTACATTTAAATATAAATACAGTTTAAATAAAACATGTCTTATTTGCACAGGAAATACACATATATATGTACTTTAAAAAGTTAACGAATCATTTATAGCGACTTTGAAAGCAACGCGAAGAAGCAGTGCCAAAAAATAACAACTGGAAACAGTCAAACAAGTTCAAACAAGACTAATACAGCCAAAACAAATCAATTATATTATTCTTCATAAACACATAGTTATTTATCATATTATTTTATCGGTGGCATTAACTTGCATAAGCGAAGTCATCGTTATTGCAGTACTAGTATAAAATATTTAATCAGAAAATTTATTTAATTTACGCAATATTTAAGTATGCAAGTTACTATAATGTTGGTAAACAATATTTTGTGCTGAGTAAAACCACTGTACACCCTATTTAGAAACCNCAAGTTACTATAATGTTGGTAAACAATATTTTGTGCTGAGTAAAACCACTGTACACCCTATTTAGAAACCCCTTCTGACATAAATATTAAATAAGAGTTAAAACAATAATTCTCATCAATGTTTAATAACCATACTATAACAGCTGCAGTTTATGTAACTGACAATCAGGTTCGTATATTAGCCAAAATACGTAACTTTCATTCAAACGGAGTATTTTTTTTTGTAAACAATTTTTGTACGTATTGCTAGGGGTAAAATGTATTATGTATTATGTATAAATCTAATTGTATCGTATATTGAATTCAACATATAAATTGAGATTTTTATTTAACATTTTTTAATGTATAAAATATAAGGGATTCGTTGAATATTGTATAGGTAATGTGACGTGTATGTATTATGCAATACGTAAGTAACCTACATCACACTGGTGTACAACGAAACGTTGGTAGCCAACAGTATATTAGTTCGTTTTGTTTTTCTTATGTCACTTGTAGTTACATTATCAAATATTTTCCGAGTTTTTTTACTCTATACCGCTAAGTTGATGTACTTATGCTACTAACGTTTGTGGCTATATTGAGATTTTTGGACATTCGCCTTTGCGATGCAGATGTCTGTCATGGAAAAACAAGACTGAACACGAAAATTAAAAAAGAACTTAGATAAGACAAGTAACGTATGGACAAGAAAATATTTTCTGGTCATTCACTCCCATTGTACTATTCATTGAAAGACATATTTTGCAGATTCTACAGCGTGCGTTTTGCATCTTTGCGGTCGTAACCTTAGCATGTTCTTGTCATGAGTGCTGGGAAAATTCACTTCACGACTGAGGGGTGAAATATTCGCTACATTACGTTTTTGAAGATATAGGCTTCCTTCTATACGGGACCTTCACATATAATGAAGATAAATAATAAGCAACTTTAAGAATAACAATTTTTTTCAGTACATTTTTTTGTGTTTAATATAATTTTTTGCAAGTGTTCATATCTGTATTTCATAAAAAGTGAAAGCACAGTACCAGAAATTATTTTAAGGTTTTCTTGACACGGACAGTGCTCGTTTGCTATATTTATAGAACGTGTGTCATAATACACCACATTTTTAAACAGTCGTGTGTCCCCCCCCCCCCTCCTCTTTTTTTTCTAATAGAGTCGATAAACGCTTGGCGATGCGTGACAATCTGCTAGAATTCGTACTCCTTCCATCTTTTCTTTCCAAGGGCCACTGGCACGCTCGCTGACGCACGCGAAAGCACATTGAGACTTGGCAACGTTTGGTTTCAATGACGTCAGTTGATGGCGAGCCTCGCTGGCTCCGTCGACGTACGTTTATTTCCCTGACTCGGCACGCACTGTGTATAGCGCTGACGAGAGCAGGTCTCCTCGCGACGTCTTTCCAAGCCACTTAATGCCATAGAGTAACAAAATGCTTTATAGCATTATAAGAAGTCGAGGGAAGCTTTGTCGAGTACCAAGGACAACATGGCATTCCGTGGCGGCCCAGCGATTACAGGCCCGAACCGGTGACGTGTTCCAATTGGAACTTTTCGTTAACAATATTGTCACGTGACTCGATTTTGTCAAGAAAATCTATGTCGTATTTTTATAAATTGCGATTGCGATTTGTCATTTTCGAAGATGAAAAATTACCAAATACAAAATACCAAATGACGGCCATATCAGTTTTGCTTGCCTTTTAGAAACTTTTAGATACACGTACAGTCGAAATTATTAGAATAATAAATATGTATCGTGCACAAAGTAATTTTTTTACGATGCAATTTCCTAAAATATTCGTGAAAGAGCTATTTCATCATGACAAAATGTTTGCTACGTAAATATTTCACTTTATAATTGTTTTGTTCTCTTGATTGATATGTTAAACGGCCCGCTAGCAACTTTCGGAATGATAACTGTCTATATTAAGATTTCATTTCCAAAGTAATAGCTTGACATGCTAGACAGTTTGAAACATATACAAAATATTTCAGCACAGTGATTCGCATTGAAATTGAGCAGAGAATGTGTCTCGTCTGGATAGTAAATTCTTTCCCAGCCATACCAGGTTCAATTCAGGTAATTTTGAGCAAATTGGAGCGGTTTACAACTATGACTCGTTATCGGCATGGATGCAGTGACAAACCTCTGTTTGACAGCCCTTGCGAAACAAAGTACCTTGTGCTATAGTTTGATACCCACGCCATGTAGCCCCATGGTTCGTTTGGATGATGTGTTGCTCAAATTTGTCATGTCGGTGAGCCTTCACGCACGTTTATACCTGGCTTTTACCTCTCGCATGAATGACACGTAGGGGCTCTTTTATTCCGTGACGTTTATTCGCAGTGGTGTTTTTTTTTTTCTTCAATTGTTGACAATT
Source organism: Clitarchus hookeri (assembly GCA_002778355.1). Lineage (NCBI taxonomy): Eukaryota > Metazoa > Arthropoda > Insecta > Phasmatodea > Phasmatidae > Clitarchus > Clitarchus hookeri. Next base: position 67,228 of record NQII01004097.1, on the reverse strand, counting down.
TAACACAGCAACATACGAACCTCTTTAAAACTACGCTGTTTCATACACGATGTCACATTTGACCCGATATCTGATCACTGTCTCCTTTCCAACTTCTGATAACTGTCGCATGTGCCCCATGACAACAAATGTTGGTAGGCTGGCAGAGAGCGTACAATTATCTTCTTTGCTTGCAGCACGTGTCTTATTTCATTAGCTGCACACTGTTGATCTTAACTGTAGTGTTTGTTCTTAAAAAGTGACACTCACCGTGTAGTTACATCTTTACGGCTTACAGATAGGTTTACGAAAAGTAGTATCGCTATCGGCTGTGCTGCTTTTGTATAATAAAATATACATTTCCCTGAAAATCGTCATGATTCTGATGAAAAATTGTTTACAAATAGTGCATTGGTTAGAGAATTTTTTTTTTACAAATACCCACATTTCACGTTACTTGTATTTCTCAAGGACAGTCACGTTGCAACTAGGCTACATTTTAAAAAGAAAACAAAGTGCCTGTCTTTATTCTACGATGAAGAATCACTGCGAATCGTATCAATATAGTACAGAGAAATTTATATTTGACCCAGACATTAAAAAAAATCGAGCTGAAAACAGTAGGATATATTCTAGAAACACTCCAGAGCAACATCCTAAATGCTCCAAAAAAATCCCACGTCGGGTTTTCCCGCCATTTTGAAAAATAAGTTCACCATTTTGAATTTTTGTCGTAAATCATAAAAAAAAAAAATCGCTGCACCTCAACTATTGAACCTAAAGAGGTAAAATAGTTTTAATAAATGTTTGTGATAAAATTTAATTTCACTCTATATTAAATTCATTACACATTTATATGTTTTATGAGGTTCTCGTGCTTTTAAATAAGATCTATTTAATTTTTTGTGTATAGTTATACTCGTTCAGTGACTCACATGTAAACTGTGATTCGTATCAAAAACTATTTTAAACAAAAGTTATATAACGTCAAACACCTATCAGATTAACAGACTTTATAATAGATTTGACACAATTTGGCCCCACAGTGCAACGCATTATCTTGCGCGGCGCGTCATTTGGCTAGGCGAGGGCATAACGCATGACACATTGTGATTTAATTGTGACCTTGATATTTTGAAGGGAGAAAAAATGCAGCCTTTGGTAGCAGGTATGGTATGCACCTTTTACCGACTAAAAAAAAAAAAAAAAAATTAGAATTAATGAATTGGGTTTTCTGCCATTTCGGTTATTGCCGGAATTCATGGGAATTTTTGCAGCATTCAAGATAGTGAACTTAAAGAGTGTAATTTTTTGCAACACATTCCACCAATCCTTATTGTTGTGCTTAGTTATTAATATGTAAAAATAAATATTATAAAAATCTAATTGTATATTGATAGTATGATTATTATGAAGTCTTCCCAGTGATAGTAATACAACTACTGTAGGTTTTATTAGATGAACATCAATCCCTATACTTTGATTTGCAGGTCCTGCTGAATTTCGTCTATACATCACTCACTGTCCATACGGCTCTAAATCTTGAAATATATACATTTCGCACCCACAATAGGACAAAGAAAAAGGTGCGATTAAATTATTAACCTCAGTAAATGCACTAGATTTTATGTCGAATGTTTATTTTGGGAATATAAATTATAAAATGTGCAGTTTTGTGTTGCTGAAATATACAGTGTTCTTTTATTTTCGTCCCGCTCTTTGTGCTGGGCTTGGTCCAGCGAAGTCGTCATCAGAATAAGAATCAGCTGCAACTGTCGCCTCCTCATGAGCGTCATCTACGTATTCGTCCTCATCACCGAATATGCTAACACGATTAGTGCATCCATCGTCCCCCGCAGAACCCACACATCATTGAGCAATTGAGACCAATTCTGCGACATTCACAGTTCAGTTTACAGCCTGCTTTAAAACTGCAAGACACTAAAAGCATTAAGCTCTACAGGTGCTGGTTCTTGTACCATGGTAACTTGGTGAAGGTAACCTCGATGCATCTTCCATCCCCAATCATTTGGCGCCAAACTGATGCCCCACCATCGCTGAACTTGATGATAAACTCGCAGACGGAGATGTCGAGCTGCGGAAGAAGTAGGAGGCAAAGTTGCTGTATCGAAGTTAGCCTGCAGAGACTGTCTCGCTACAGTCCTCATGTACAGATAGTGGTGTAGTGCATATACTGAAACATGTTACTTACCCCCTTATGCATTAACAATGAAAGCAGTGCCAGCTTCTGTCACTTGCAGTGCTAATATATCTGGGTCGTTAAATATTGCAACCCTTCCCTGCAGGTCAATAATGTGTTGCAGTTTCTGAAAATATACTTTTTTTCTTTTACGTTACAGAGCATAAGTTTTACCGCAGTCCGTGACTGCGTGCAGAAAGAGCAAATTGGCCTTTAATTCTCCTAAACCATTTTGTGAAGCTTTACTGCTGTAGACTTTCGCAAAATAATCTTTTCTTCCTGACACAAGTATTTTGATGGTGACACTACCACTGGGAGCAAGGACAACCATCAGCACAAATAGATCTATATCCTCTCCGACAATAACAATATCACCTTTTGATTTTGACATATTCACTGCAGTTGATGCTATCAGTCGGTCAGGACCTGCATGAGCTTGCAACACTTGCTAGCCTGAAGCTTATAGGCGGCAGGTGATCAAATTGATGATCCTAGTTTTGTTCACTGAGTTTCCAAGGAATTCATTTTGGGGAGTGCACCATTGAAAAATGTTCTTCAAATTCAAACACATTCGATAGTGCCTTACAGCCCGCCTCAAGTGCTCCTCGTCCTTTGTAGATGGTGCACAGCTATATCCATCAAGCACAACACAAGCTGATGGATAGTGGCTGTTCAGATATGCAATATACTGGTCATATACCTCACGATATGTTGCTGGAATTTGCCAAACAACTCTGGGATTTAGATGTCCCCCGTAGATAACAAAATTCGGCTCTAATGACACGTCACTGCAAGCCCAAACTTATTCTAGAAAGGACTATAAGGATGACTTCGTGCATTTGCGCATAAAACATTCATCAAAAGAGACGGGGGATATGAAGAAAGTTAATATTTCAAGTATTCGGAGAGTTCTTCGCTCCTCACAATGCACAGCATGCGATGCAGTAGCTGGTTTGTATTAATGCATACAACTGCATTGATTTGCTCATGCTGGCCAAAGATTTCGCAGTGATCTTTAGCTTAAGCTGAGCTTCATTAAATCGTTTGCCTTCTGTTTCATTCATCGATGCTTTACCAAAGTCGTCAGCATTGTCTCAGTTCACAATATCAACGGCAACTATGCCACTGTAAAAAATACTAGAAGAAGTGAGCTTCTTTGAAAAGGATGATGCACAAGTAGCCAGTCAAGGAACTGTGTTAATTCACATGTGCCACAATTTTGGCGAGACTCTCGCAAATCTACATGCTGCTCTGAAGTGGTGTTAGGTATTCAAAATACATCTTCCATTGCATTCACTATTTTAGATGCTACTAGCATGGAGCGAACCCATATGGCCAAAGTGGACGGAGACATGCAGCGTCCACGAGTTAGGCCGCCTCTGGTATTCATAGCTTTTATGAGCACTTACTCAATAGTCATGTCAGTCTATATGCCACACCAAAAATTGTCTGATCAACGAATGGTAAAAAATCCTTTGTTAACATATTTATTGAATACTTGTGGGTCCCTTACCTGTTAAAATTTGGCCATTTCTTGTATATGTATGTGTGCAGATTTGGGATAGTTGAAATGGCCACTAGCATGGCCATAAGGCAGCATTAGTTGAACGCTGAGTAAGTGAAGCCTCCAATCACCACTGCGTCATGATCTGATGTACATTAGAATTTTTTCCACAAGTTCCATACACGGGATCCACAAACGTTGTGTACGCCCAGAATTCGCAGTAAGTTGACACCTATCCTTCAAAAGAAGGTCTCATTTGCTAAGATATTCCGAGACATTTTCTGAAATTGATTTTTTTTTCTAAAAGGAAACGTACTGTGTCTTTAGCTCTTCCACATCGATGTATGTTTATATTGATTCCAGAAGGAGAGTATAGAGTGCATGCAGAGTAAGCAAGTGAGCACAAATTCCTTTAGAATTTGCATGAACACTCATTATGCTATTATTTGCATATGCAACCAGCCGCAGGTCTTCGAGGCCACTGCCATTCATAATATTGCTGATAGCACCCATGAATAACATTAGATGATGAAACCCGCCAAGGCGAACTATCAATGTCGAGAGGGGGCTTTCCGGTGAGGCAGACCATACCATTTTACAAGCGTTTGCAAATAGTGGATGGTCGAAGGTGACCATCGTCTTTAATTGCCCCAGCCTAGCACCTTCTTTAGCTGCTTATAACAAACAAGTGAATATTGTGGTGGGGTTACTGGAATCGAAGTTTACAAATGTAAGTGGAATCACAGCTGATCTTTCATATAATTCTTCATTATTGCTGTCTCCATGAACCTTATCCACCCAGGCCAGGCCCCACATAACCACAAAAAATTTAAATACTCTGCAATTTCAGAATTGTTTGGTTTTATTTTATATGCATTGACATCTTGCACAATTATTGAGGCATAGCCCGACGTTTGGGGATGGCAATACACAGTCACATTAGATAGTCCTGAAGGCTGTAATGATGCTGCTGTCACTTTCTGGTTTCTTGGAACGGGAATATCAACATTAATGGATGAAAAATAAGAGACGCATTCGATTCTCCCCATGGCATGAAAAATACCGTGCCCATCCAAATTGTTCACATTGCGGTCTGCATTGTCGTAGACAAACTGCACTTACCCAGTGTTCACAGAATCTTCAGTACAATCCGTAACAGAACCCACAAACTTGACAGCTTCTTTGTATGGGGCACACACTTCCATAATGGATAGCATATCTATAAACAGTTTCGATCCAAACTGTCTGTGAAGGCAAACACCTAACTGCAATGGTGAGATGAACGACCGAGGACGAACTGCAGAAATAATTGCATGTGCAATTATTATTTTCTTGCATTCATGCATCTTTTGGTGTTACTGTTTTACTTTGTTGTTGTATTTATTATATCATCGTTCACAAGGCATTGTGTTTCTTGAACTAATACATAATTTCCAATGCGTATCTGTTCTGGCGAGGGAAACACTTCACAATTATACACACGTGACCTTATATCCTGACGAATAATTGCTGCTTCAGTTTGAATTATACGCTTCATTTCCTCTATTACATCACAATCACCTGAAAAGGTTACCACTCCACTTTCTCCGGTCACTTGAGTAATAGTGCTGAGCTCACCATAATAATCATTCAATTTCCTTCACAGATGAGTGTCACTCTAAGGTGATTCATTTTGTGCTAGCTTACACGTGACACTCTTTAATTCGGCTATTTTGTACTGGCATACTTCATTTTCTTCCGAATACCCACAAAACATTTGAAATACCGTCGCCTCGGGACATTCTTGACGGCGACTATATGCTGCCTCTCCAGGCAGGGAAGAGCCTAGCCGAATAATGTACTGACAGCAACGTCTACAAGAGCGACCTTCAGCAGCTACCAAATTAATTACAGTTCCTAGCCGAGTAAGGACCTTCTATCCCCAATAATCATCACGGTTTTGAGCAAACATGCGTTTATTATTTATAAATTATATTGTTTGTACATTTACTTGACTAACCTCTTCTCCGTCACAGCCCGACATCCTCATTTTTGATATATCTCGTACACTTTAATCACAAAAAATGCATTGATTGTTGAAATCGACATCCTGTCTCTGCACAGTCTGGCGCTGATCTTCAACTTTCTGAGTCTTATTTTTCACGTGTCGAGTGTACTTCTTCCTGCATTTAATGTGTATAACTGCGTAATTCTTTCAATTGAAATTATCCGACAAAATATTGCAGTTCATTATATTATATGCATTATACGCATTATATGCATTATGTTATCCTTTTCAGTCCTTTTTCATTTACATTTACTGTAGGACAATTGAGATGAATATCCAAACCACAGAAAACGCAATGAATCTATTCATGCGATTATTGTGAGTAATCGATAGATAAATTTCGCTTTTACGCACGTACCGATATTACATACGTACTGATAACGTGATACACCGCGACCGAAACACGCACTGCGTAGCTAGCTAGTTCAGTTTATTTTGCAACATGTGATAACAAATGACTCACTTCACCAGAAGGCAAGGCTCTGTTTTCCTACCGATAAGGACTATCGCCTTACGCAATTTCCAAGAATTCATCTCTACATACCCTTGTTCATAGAGCTGCCCGCATAAACTGGTTACGGTTTGAAAATAAGCCAACATCTACTTTTTTTTGCTAATCACTGCCGTTGCATTAAATTAAATCTCTACGCTACATCATAAAAATAATAAACTGCACAACGAAATAAACATAAAACTCTTTGCTATGATTTTTTACGGCCTATATTGTATGAAAATCATATTTTAGACAAAGAAGTGTCACAATATAATACATTATTATTTAAGTTTATGAATAACAAAAAAGGATATTCTATATGACTGCTCCTTTCATTACGATAATAGGGAGAAATTCATTTTGCGAGTTGGAATCGTAATGTGCCATATTACAGTGTCTCCTCGTCCAGCCAAATGGCGTGCGGCGCATGATAATGCCTTGCACTGTGGGGCAACATTTTATAATATATATTATATTCTCATAGGTCTTTTCACTTTCTATAACTTTTGCAAATAAACATTTTTAGATACGAATCACTGATTACATGCGATTCACTGTACTAGTGTAATTCAACACCAAAAAATTTTATAAATATTTCTTTAAAGGCACGCGAACCTCATAAAAACACATAAATGTGTAATGAAACGAATACAGTGTGAAAATAAATTTTATCACAAATATTAAAAAAAACCTTTAGCTGTTTAGGAGTAATAATTAAGGTGCTGCGTTTTTTTAATGCTTTTTGGCAAATATGTAAAATGGTGAACTTATTTTTCAAATGGCGGCAAACCTGATGCGAGATTTTTTGGGACTTCTAGGGTGTTGTTCTGGAGAGTGTCTAGAATATATGCTCATATTTTTATCTTGATTTTTTAATGTCAGGGTTTGGAAGATATCAAGCCTATTTGCACTGGACTAATAACGCGTGAAAGCAAAACAGCAACTTCAGTAATGAATGGCAGTAAATGTAATTGTGGGATAGCTGGGTAATAATACAAATTTTAGCTCGTCTTCAAACAACAGAATGTCTTGGACTGCAAAATTGGTTTTCATTACAACAAACTCAAGTAAATTTTATTTTGTCATATTTTCATGTACATTTACTACGTAAATATATATACACATAATGAATTAAGTATTTGAAAAGAAGGTTACTTCACATGCACAATTTTAATTATTATATTCCGTGCTCCTTCAATGTGAATATGCTAATAAATTAATTTTAAACGCAGGAGAGACTAACTACTTATTTTAGCATTGCGAAACTTGTAATATGAGAGAGCCATTTATAAAGATTAGTTAAGATTTTTATGAAATACTAAAACATATATATTAGATTTTATTTACATTTTAAAATTCGACAAATTTTTGTATTTATATTAAAAGCGTCGCTGCACGTTAAAGAAAGTGAAATCAGAAGAAAAAATATTTTTAACTAGTTCCAGCAATAATTTTGTGTTGACAAGTTAACTGTATTTAACAAACCAATAAACAATTTTAATAATTAAAATATAATCGGAAACTAAGTACTAAAATTTAGGGGATATTTCTGGACAATGTCTCAATAAACTTTATTTCGGGGGNAAAAATAATTTCTTGCTTCTAATGAGTAAAGACATCTTTGTAAATAGCAGCATAACGAGAAGATATTTACAAATAGTTTATACATTTCTGATTTACATCGCACCATACCATTTAGTTCCGTAAGAATATTATCAGCCTTTCATTTGACACTACACATTCTGGAGGAGATTAACCCTTGAAATATTATGAAGAAATTACTGTTGCTAGAAATAGGAAACTATTTTATTACATAGACCACAACTATAGTTATTTTTAAAACAAATCTCATAGTCAAGTTCCAAATCGTTCTACCGCTGCGTCAGTACTAGTTACAACTTCAAGAAGATGATACATTTATAATATCTCTGTCTTCTAAGAAATATTTTATTTTCCAATGGCCACTGAGTCTAATAGTTGAGCAACAAGAGAGCTGTTAAAAATAAATCTATAGGAAACAGAAAAGAAAATTTTAAATTAAGATTAACATATTATTACATCACAAGATTGATTTTATTAACCGTATAAACAGAATATCAGGATAAATGATTAAACTACCTACAGGCTAAAATCAGTTTAAAATGGCACATCATTGCATTTTATTGCAAAGATCCTTAATATTTTTTTAAAACATTTTGTGCTTATTTTTAGTATAAATTTGATAAATCTTCCAAGTTATTACTTTTTACCAGAAATTGATAAAAAATCTCATTGAAGAGTTATCTCCTGTGAACACACTTTGAATTTCGTCCTATTTAATGACAGTTGTCAGAGCGCAAAAAATTTAGAATTTATCGGTTCTTATAAAAATAAACCTTGGTTCAGTTTTTTTTTTTGAGCTTAGTACATTATGCTTTGGAGAAACAGGAAAGTACCGATTAAATCCTTTGGTTCTGAAAAAAAAGTCGTTAGGTAAGTAAAAAGTTTTGCTCCGAACTTCATTTGCTAACATTTCCAGTACCTGATCTGCATGGAAAATAATGAAGAAACGGAAACAAAGAAAAAATTCTAAAATAGATAGGAGGTAATTTTTTTTTTTTTGCCGGAAGTTGGAGAGAGGGAAAAGTTTTCCCGAACAGGCTTAAAACTGGTGCGAAAGACCGATGACGCGATGACAGAAAAGGCGAACGACACAGTCGCATTTCTTCTCTCGCTACCTTCCCTTCCCCTGGACTTTCCAGGCACATTTCAACGCAGTAAGAGCAAATCCTGGGAACAATACGGAACGACAATTATTGGAGATCTTTACTTGCCTCGGAACTTATCGCGTCGCTACTTCTCCCTCCTCCTTCGCCAGCCCGCTGAAGCTTCTGGCGAGAAAAAAAAAAGTTACGTAAACGTCCTCCCTTTTCCCGCCCGCTAGTCCAGGCTTCTTTCGGGTCGAGCCTCGTTACCCTTGTGGGAGATTGGGACCGAAACGAAGCCATGCCACGATTGGCCTGCAAGCGACTACAAACCTCTCTAACAGAAGTTTCCGTGCCCAAGGGGAACATTCATCACCTACGCCGTTCCCCCACACCCCGCCCAGACTCCTGTTCCACAACCCCCCTCCTTTTCCATTTCACTAGCACCAATTTGTAAACAAGATTTATAACTTTTCTCCGTGGAGGGCCGGGAAGGAAGAAACGGCATACTGCTCCGTTATTCCTTTATCGGCGGCAAACCCTCGCTGTTTTTATTTCAAACAAATTTCCGCAGCAAAATCTTGCTGTTAAATGCCCTGCATGATTGTATCGAACGCTACCGTTTGGACGTTTCACGTACAAAGACTCTCAAAAAGTTGTTATCGCTTCGGAATATTCTGTTACAAACGCGGTTCTTACCTGCGAGTGTTTTAAAGTCATTAAATAATTTAAGATTCCAAGTGTAAATAAGAAACAGCGCAAATTGCTTACAATTACTAACATTTTGAAGAAAAAAAAAGTGACAATTATTTTAAGGAACAATTGGAGTTTATTCTACTATGCAAGATTGTGGCACTAAATATTTTTGTTTAGCATACATCTTAAACAAATTTTTAATGCATGGTGCCTTAGAATTAAAGTACATTTCTACCAGACGTACCCAAGTATATTGTTTATAAATTAAAAATAGTATCATTTTAATAATAGGAATGTTTGCGATACGAGGAATTGTAATAATTCCTAGTTTATTTCAAGTGAAGTTATCTGAACACTCATTGCTCCTTATTTTGCGGAGGGTCATTGAATAAATATTCATACCACTCGAGACGAATTCACGATCCCCATACTCTTTTGTGTACCACACAAACAAACAAATATTTTGTTTTAATGACCGAATACCGTCTATATAATGTATCTGCCACAGTATTACCCAAAGTTTTGGTTGCGACCCACTGGTGGATCGCAGACTAAAATTTTGTGGGCCCCGAAAAATATAATTTCACACGTAAACATATGCATGAGCTATAAATGTTATAATTTATAACCTACACACATGCAATGCAACTGTCAATCAGACGTAAAATACTACAAGAGTACGCAGTGAATAGAAAACAAATGCATCCTTCGCACTGATAAATCTGATTTCTTACAACCAAAATGATTTTTAAACTAAATTAGTACTATTAAACATTGTGCAATGCTGTTTGATTAGGTATCTTTTTCATTTAAATTGTTCTTTAATACTTCCACTTTTTAAACAATTTTATTAATCCTACTGCCCTTCACTTCCTTACGCTACGTAAGAAATACAATGTGAACATGATGGAACAGTGAAACAGTACGTTTTTCGCATAAGGCATTGAAGTGGGTCCGGAACTGATCTACTATATTTTAATATAGTGGATTAAACTGGTGTGAGCAATGAGCGTTATTGCATTTTCTGAGTCGATAGTAAGTAGAATTACACAGACTGAAATAGCTGATTGGTTTTCCAACGGAAGGTATTGAAAACTTGTTTATTTTACAGGCCATTTCAATTCTGAAATGCCCTTGTCCAAGCGATTTATATAATTTTTACTTAAGAGGTTATGTAGAAATGTAGGACCACTTTCTTTTACAAGTATTTCTGTGGATTGATGAGGTTATTGTTAATGGAAGAAGTTAGAGATTTTAGCTCGATTTCCTAAGAATTAAGCTACAGATATGAAAATTGTATTTATGAATACTACACTTCACAAATAGTCGCGCGCAGTAGGTTCTGAAAATAATCGCGAGCGTAACTTGTCCTGTAAGAGTGTGTTTAATTTTCTCTTGTATTTGATGTGTGAACGACGAACATGTTTATATCTCAAACCTATTTTGCTTAAGCGTAAAAATATGTACTTAATAAATTCAATTATAGATTTTCATTCGATAAGTATTTCAGATAAGATACACGAGAGGTTGTATTTGTTCGTCGACGATAATCATCTACTCTCTCTCTCTCTCTCTCTCTCTCGATGTCACTCCCAGGAAAATGTTTTATACGAATGCACAGACATCAACTAATTTTCGTAGTTTATTTTTATCCTTACTACAATTTGGAGTTTAATTCATAGTACATTAATTCCTATATATTTTCAGAAAATTTTGAGAGCTATCCACGCCGTAGGTTAATATAAAGACCCTTATTTTATCAAACATTCCATGCTTTCGTGAATGGTCCTTAATTTAGAAAGTGACCTGCGACAGATACGTCAATATCTATTTGTCATCTGCTTCAAAACGGCTAAACAAATGCGATGTTGTATTGGTAGCAAAACTGAACTCATATTTCGAAGGGACCTGATTAAATTACCGGCCTGGTCAAATCAATCTATAATTTTCGAATGATTTTTTTTCTAAATGGCTTGTTGGCTTCTTAGTGCGAGTAATGGTCAATTACTTCCTGACTCTTAGATTTTCTGGCATCGTCTGTAACGATACACGCCGTCAAAAAGATGCGAAGCCATAGCCAAGTAAATGTTTCGGAAATAACTGCCCTGTGTGTCTCATCAGACTTGTCACACATGTCGTTTAGAACTAATTTGCCTTTTTTCAATGCTGCACTTGTTTCGAATTGCAGCTTTTTACGTGTTCTACGGAAGTCACCGGTGTGTTTACAATTCGGCTACACACTAAAATTGTTGGTATAAAGCTATACGTCAGTTAAATATATTGCGTTAAACGTATTATATAACTACTCGCGTAAATATCTTGAGTATATTACCACACTCGTAGTAGTTACCGCTCAGTAAAATTGTGAAGCACAAATGCACTAACACTTCCTTGTATGGAAACTGGTCACTGAAATGCATTTTATAACAGTGGGGTCGCTTATAAAATATAAGGTAATTCCTACATTTTGAAAAATATAATGTCAGCTGAACATGGGAATAACACACTAATGCTTAAAATACTATTCATGACTTTGTTTTTATATTTTATAGACGAGTGTGATTCAATATAATATTATTCTTAATTGTGTTTTTAGAAGAGAAACTAAAAACTTACTGAATTCACTAGGTTAATTACGTGGGCGTAATTCTCGCATTATTAAAAGGAAGAAATTTGCGTATTATACCTTACTGAAACTTATCATTTCTTCCTGATTCTATAAACTCCAGAAAAAGTTTTTTTAACGCAGATTACTACAAAACATTTAAGTTATATATTATGAACCATGGTATTTGTAAAATAAAGCCTTAAAATGTATTTTTAAATTTTTTATTTTTTATTTATGTGCTTAGTGCCTCTTTTATAAAATTACTGTTTCTAATCAAATATAGGAGCTAGACATGTTATTGACTTTAAACCCTCAGCTTCGACGTTATCGTACCAATTCAACCTCAAGCGTGGAACATACCACGTGCTGAAATAATCCGCGAGCTGCAGTAGTTCTGCACAAACTTCCTCCACGCAAAGCAAAGTTATGAATATGTGTTCGGACGAACGGAGCTGCCTGGTAATAGAAGGTATCAGTTTCCCATTGTTCCGCAACCACGAACGAGCTGAAATCAGACGAGACCAATTTTTTTTTCATTTGGCGATATTTTCAACGTACTTGCTTTTAATCGCGTGTAGAAGCCGATTAAGACATTCACGGTGAATATACGGTAGCCTTCGTCAACAATCACAGGTACTTATGTGTGCCGTTTGAAGGACTCGGACTGAGAAAGGTATCCAAAATTAACGTATCAGCGACTTCGAAAAATAGAGAAGCGACGGGATGAAAACGAATACATTAATGAGAAAACACAAATATTCCCTGTCCTGTTTAACTTTTAAAAGTAAGGCAATATAAATACAGGGTGACTATTAAAGAATACCCCAACTTTGATGGTATGTAATATCAAAACCAAACAACGAGGATTACGGATGTCATCCAAACCGTAACACCGGCATGCTGACAGGAGTGTGGAACAAGTTTGATTATACCGTAGATGTCGTTCGTGCCGCTCGTGGTGGTCACATTGAACATTTATAAATGAATGGTAAACAAACTTCACGGTTCCACGGTTCATTTGTTTGGTCAATCAAGGTTGTAGGTTGTTTGGTTATGATATTATAGACCTTCAAATTTGGGGTATTATTTTATACTCACCTTGTACTCCTACGGAGATTTCCCACTTTCTGGTACTAAAAAGGAAACATCAACATAAAATTTAATTTTTCGTTAAACTGGAGTTTTTCGCGGTTAAGCTTGCGTTCTGCATAATACATAGACGTTGATAGGGAATCACTTCAGGCTCTATATAATATTTGCAATTTACTTAGCACAAAAAAATTTTCAGTATTTTAAATTTCTTATGTGAAGGCTGTTTGTACACGGTAAAATAGTCACTTTCAAAACAAATCCTTGAAATAATTCACTACTCATAACTACACCTCATTACACACAGGCATGCAGGCTTCTAGTAAAGTTGACGGTGAGTTAAGAAAAATAGTTATTTAACACTTGACGTATTTTGAGATAAGCGTTTATATTTATAGCCTTTTGAAGTTATCATATATTGTTTAATACACATTAGAGCATGAATTCGTATAATGCACTCTAAATATGAATATGTGAGAATTTCACTGTTTTTACAGTTAACTGCACCTGGCAGTAACTCCAGTGAATTTAACTGAAGAATTAATTTTATAATACGAGTTTTCATTCCCTTATCGATTTAGTGTCATTTTACATTGATTCAGCAACCATTTTATTTACTGATTTTTCAATTATTTGTGGGGCCGCGGTGGCTGAGCGGTTAGCCCGCTCGCCTCCCACCAAGGCGAAACGGGTTCATTCCCGGCCGGGTCAGTCCCGGACTTTCTGAAGTGAGAATCGTGCCGGACGATGCCGCTGGTCTGCGAGTTTTCTCGGGGATCTCCCGTTTCCCCTGCCCTTTCGTTCCGGCCTGTGCCAAATGACAGTTCAACAACGTGTACCAAATGAAAAATCAACGCACATCTAGTAAAACCAATAAAAAATGCATTCTAAAATGTGTGTTTCGTGTTTCATAATACATCTCTTTAGGAGGTAACATGGACATTCAACCATTAATTCCGTTTTTACATCTTACATTTCGTTTTGACGATAAAATCATTGCACTTGGTTTGAAGGTTTAAACTGCATTAAATGTTGTGAATTGTCTGTACTCATACGTACTATTTGTTTTGACAATTCTAACGTTGCCAATTAAAGTAAAAACGAAAAGATAGGGCAAAAAATGTAAAACTACATATTTTAGATAATGAAACATGAAACATAAATGCCCTCCTGCATTGTCAACGTTGGCTTGGTAGCTTAGACGGTCGGGAGTTTGCGTCCCGGTTCCGCCGCGGCAGATGTTCAGTTCGTATGTCGTGCACATGTGAACTGTGAATGTGTCATCAGGCTCTTACTTGAGCTAGACAAACAGGAAAAAATGCATTCACACTGTCCAAACGTCAACTGTTACGCACGCTATATCCAATGGCCAATGTATCGGTCAATAAAGTCAACTTAAAAAAATAGATGGTAAGGTAATGGTATAAAGAGGGGTGGGATTGCTGTGGTTTCAAAACCTGACAAGCAGCAAAATTGGTTTACCTTTTTAATTACTGCCAATTGCTCAATATTGATAATGACTGTCTTAAATATGTTAATTTTTATAAGTTATTTAGTTAAATTCATTAAAAAAAACAATATTTAATTCGCCGAACGCAGTTAGGCGACACTTATTCAATCAGTGAAATTGTTTCACATAACCTATCCAATCAGAGAAATTGTTTCACCATTGGTTTCCACTGATCCTTAGTGGAGCCATTTTAACTGATTCGAGTAATGGAATTTCAGTGCGAATCAGTGGTTTTCCACTGATTAGAATTTAGAGTGTAGTTAAAAAGTGTACATTTTTAAGAATTCCACGTTTTAATAAAGCGATTAAGCCCACGGCGATGTTATTTATACATTTTGTTGGAAGGATACAAATTTAGAATAAGAAATATATCATAAGCAGGGCTTTTAATAGTGTTGAATTATCAGTGAACGGACTATAAAGTATTTGAACATATTTATTAGTTTAGTTTATTTTTCGTGCTTAGCTAGAATGACAAAACCTGGTAGAATGTATTCCGGATTGTAATTTATAATAAGGCACGCGTTTTGCGTGTATATATATATATTTTTTTTTTTTTTTAGATCTACTACAATGTTTAGCTTATCTTACATAATGCCTCCTGGATAGCCGGGAAGGTTAAAGCGCAATAAAAAAGGAAGAATTTCCGGAAGCGTAATACTAGTTTTCGAATGTTAGAAAAATGGCAGATTTCGCCTTGTGTTTTCTCGGGGTATGTTCGATGTTCTATTTTCGCTTTCCATCGCCGGTCCACATTAGATTCTTTTTGCGTTTCGTGCTTGAAGGATTACGGTCACATTACGGATCGCACCATTTATGTCAGTCCCATCTCGGTTGGTGTTACATCCAAGGACAAGTCACCACAGTCTCGTTACAAATCGTTGCTCTCAGAGCAGAGTGAAGAGTCTTAAAGTAAAAGCTGAGGGTAGCTCGAGTAAACATGGTTTTCGAACGAGCACGTAAAAAAAAAATTACGGAATACTTTTTTTTATTAAGAAGTAATCACTCATTTCTGTAAAAAAAAATTTCCTTTCCACGACAACGCTGCTTATGATATCCGTGCTTCACTAAAAAAAAAACATTTAAATAATAATACAACGGGTCTACTCGAACAAATGATAACAAACACCAGAGTGTGGTAGACGAGTATAAATGGAGCATATTCCATGGTTATCCCGCTAATGGCAGTGTCAATGTGCAGGGGCGGGTATGCAAATTTGTGTGCTTGCCGTTGTACCCAGTCTGTGCGAAGTTCTGCGCGCCTGATAACACCGGTCAGTTCCACATGCTCCTCTCAGTCTCAGTGGTGCTACTACTACCGAACTTGTTACTGGAATACATAGAGGATGTTACTTTAGGAGCTCGTGAGGTGACGTGGTTGCAGCAGGATGGAACCCCGCCTCATTTCGCCATTGCTCTTCGTTGGCACGTCGACGTGCACTCCCTGAACTGGCAGATACGTAGGTACGGGAGGTCCCACGGCGTGGCCACCACGCTCACCTGACGTCACACCACCTAACTTCCATGTCCGAGGCCACGTCAAATCGATTGTGAATGCCGCGCCACTTGACCCGAGGGATGGGCTCATCGCGCGGATATGGAGAGCAGTTTGACACCATCAATTGTACGCCGGAAACCTTTGCAATGTGCGTCGCAACACGCTGCAGCTGTCAGCGTGGCGAACGGTGGCCGACACTCTGAACAGACACCGCAAGACACAATAATGTGTAAATAAATTGTAATTTCATTGCACTGCCCATTGCCTAATTATTGTGGTTACATACCAGCTCCCGCACATTGCCACTGCCATTGTGGGTTAACTATGGATGATAGACAATTCGTTCCTTGATGAAATATGCTCCATTTGTACTCATCTACCCCACTTTAGTATTAATTATAATCTGTTCAAGTTCACCATGGGAATTATTTAATGGCAATCAGGAATCAATAACACAGCAGTGCAATTCTGTCACTTGAAATAATCATACTACTCTATTAAACGAGTTCATCTATAGGTTACGCGTGATATAATGGAAATTTCGTCCGGTGTTTTAAAGCAACGACTATTCCCTTATCTAAGTTTGGCTGGTGGAATTTTCTGTAGGCACCGTTGTAGTTACACTAGCGGCGAACGCCGGTTTAAAGAGTTTAGCGATTGTTGGCGTCAGGTGATGGAGTGTGGAGGTGTGTGTAGCGGAGGTGGGCATTGGAAACGAGGGGGAGGGGGGTGGAGAGTCATAGATGTTCCCTGATAATATACGTTGTCCGTTAATTGTGCAGCGCTGCCATGGCAACATGATCAATCAAGAGTCCCAATTAAACCATGATTGCTTTACAGGCCTGCTCGCCAGCCGACAACAAATAGAGCGTGAGGCGATCTCGTTCGGGGCTTTATTTTCGGGATGGGTTTGCCGTACGAGGGAGCAAAAAGGAGGAGATATTGGTGTGAGCTGTATTTTGAGTAG
>NQII01004097.1:12122-49933 GCA_002778355.1 Clitarchus hookeri | reverse complement strand
GGGGGGGGGGGAGGATTTGGGAGGGGTGGCTGAAATGGCGTGCGACAGGATGACAATCCTTTGATTACACTTCACATGTTAGTTAAAATGTGTAACCCACCCTTCCCGACCGGCCGTGATAATGCCATTATCGATATAGCTGCTGTGTCTCATCACTTTTATTCTCAAAGTTCGGTGTGTATGTTTTTTTATCTTTCCTGAAACGTCGCTTTTAATACTTGTGCTCCCCATCTACGACAGACTCGTTAACGTTATGGCTTTGTGCAAGACAAGAAAACAAAAAGTGTGTACTTCGAACTGTCACGTTTAACAGTAAAGTTAACTCCTTATTTGGTATATTTACACTGTTTAACTAAGAAAAAATGGTTAACTTTAAAGTGACATACAAATTTTACAAGTTTCGCTTGAAGACAAGCTGTACTATAATCACATGTGGCATTTAATTCAATTCAAATCTCCATCGAATCGCCTTTTATTGTCCACGCATGAGTCGACTATGAGACTACACCATATCTGCAAGACAGTAATGGAACTCAGTCATAAAAAACATAATTACCATAGAATCGAAATAGTGTAAGGGTCTTATTCATTCAATTATACTAGATCGCTTATTTGCTATAGATACCCTGGGAGTGGCCATTCTGTCCGATTGGCTGTTGCATTTTGCTGGAGATTCCCTGTAGTCTTTGCTGAAGTGTGCTTAGTCTGTTCCCAGGTGTCCTTTGCCAAACGGCGTTCTGCTGTATTGCTAGCCAGTGGATCCATATTTGTATCAAGCAAGGCTGGGGTTGGTAATATGGTAATGTTTTGCTTATATGTGCTCTAATGTTCTGTAACTTCGTGCAACCTTGTCAAGGTTAATCCTGGCTTCGCAAATGAGCACTAACATGTACACTGGATAGCCAAAAAAACAGGTACAGGCGTGCATATTCAAAAAACAGAGGTATGGAACCAATCAGAGAAACGCGATGCGGTCGGCAGCGCCTATATAAGACAGCAAGCGTCTGGCAATGTTGCTAGATCGGTTACTGCTGCTACAATGGCAGGTTATAAAGATTTAAGTGAGTTTGAACGTGGTGCTATAGTCAGCGTAAAATAGATGGGACATAGCATCCCCGAGGTAGCGATAAATTTTGAATTTTCGCATACGACCATTTCACGAGTTTACCTTAAATATCAGGAAACAGATAAAACATCAAATCTTCGACATCGCTGCGGCCGGAAAAAGATCGTGAACGAACGGGACAAACGACGACTCACGAGAATCATTAAACTTGACAGACGTGCAACCCTTTCTCAAATTGGCGCAGATTTCAATGTTGGGGCATCAACAGGTGCCAGCGTGCGAACTATTCACAGGCCATCATTGATATGTGCTATCGGAGCCGAAGGCCCACTTGTCTACTGGTGTTGACTAGACGACAAAAAGCTTTACGCCTCGCCTGGACCTGCCAACACCGCCATTGGACTGTTGATGACTGGAGACACGTGGCCTGGTCTGACGAGTCTCGTTTCCAATTGTATCGGGCGGATGGACGTCTACGAATATGGAGACATCCTCGTGAATCCATGGACCCTACATGTCAACAGGGGACTGTTCAAGCTGTTGGACGCTTTGTCATGGTATGAGGCGTGTGCAGTTGGCATGAAATGTGACCCCTCATACGTCCAGATACGACTCTGACAGGTGACAGATACGTAAGCATCCTGTCCGATAACCTGCACCCATTCTTGTCCATTTTGCATTTTTCCGGACATGGACAATGCCAGCAGGACAATGCGACACCTCACGCGTCGAGAGTGGCTCCAAGAACACTCTTCTGACTTTAGACAATTCCATTGGCCACCTAAATCACCAGACATGAATATTATTGAGCATATCTGGGATGCCTTGCAACGTGCTGTTCAGAAGAGATCTCCACCGCCTCGCACTCCTATGGATTTGTGGACTACACTGCAGGATTCATGGTGTGAAATCCTTCCTGCCATTTTTCAGACATTAGTCGAGTACATGCCACGTCGTCTTGTGGCACTACTGCGTGCTCGCGGGGGCCCTACACGATATTAGGCAGGTGTACCAGTTTTTTTGGATCTTCAGTGTAGAACACTTTACGAGGTTCGAACGAACAGAATCTTTTGCAGTATAACCTTCTGATAATTAAAGTCACGAAATATTCCTGTACATGTTGATAAGAATTATACAGATCACCGCCACCTAAATCACAATTACTAGGAATTCTGAACAGCTAAGACACCAGAATATTTTCATGTTTACATATACCTGCTCAAAAGTCATTGATATGAAATTCACTTCTAATCATCTGAATTGTGAATTAGTACAAAACTTTTTCATTAAGCGTATATCGGAGTTATTTAAATGATGTTTTTGTTCCAAATTGTTGAACTTCACCTAATGTTTCATACTTACATAAGTTTTCAGAGGCACATTATTTTTTTTGCTTGAATAGAAGGCACGAAGTTATGTCGCAGCAAAATTTAACATGTGAGTAACTTTAAAGCGTTTCTTGCCCATGCGTAAAAACACTCAGAATGTTTCACAAGTCGCAGATATTTATTACGGCTGGCGCAAAATAAGCACGCTTTTGGCCGTCAGCCAATGAGGGAGACGCAAGATTTTACCATGTTTCATGCAGCTTGCTGTAGTAATCCCGTACCAGAGTGGGTTATGTATCAGTGCCACGCGAGTCAGTGATCGGTCATATCTTCAACCATCGGTAATAAACATTTTCAGCAGAAAGGTTATTGAACCTGTCTTTTGTTTAATGATTTTTGCCACATATGTAATTAATTAAATTATTGTTAGGATTTTTTTAAAATTCATACTTTGTGTAGTTATCGTTCCCTACTCTCTATGGAGCGGGACCGATGAAGTTATGAGTAAAAGGTGTTTAAGATTGCAATAACAGGAAATCTTGATCAAATTTGCAGTACAGCTGCAACAAATCATTTACTAATAATTTATTGCACCCGTTCTAACTCGGACATACTGCTGCGAAAATGTTTCATTAAGTGGTGAGCCCGTGGGGCTTAGATGCAATTTGAAATTGAAGAGTTGATCTTTGTTAAAAAAAAAAAAAAAAAAAATTTTCGTGTATTCAACCAGTGTCACCAAGATTTAAATATAAAGTGCTTATTTTAAAGGTAGATAACAACGCTACAAAAGCATCTGTGGTGGGAAATCCATATGTCTATGTACATCAGGGCACTTGCCAATCAGTTCGGTATTTCCCCTTTAACTGAATACTGATACTAGAAAACTAAATTTCACAGCTCTCTAGCACACAAACTCAAGATGCATCACAATCAGCACTGGCTGGACTTTTCCAATAACACTTCATTTCTTCGCAACAATGAGCTCTTAATCAATCGCGTAGTTACGCGAGATGGGGAATTATTCCCACGCGATAACCGCAAGTTGAATGAGCAATGGTTTGACGCTGACAGAAACCCATGAAAAACCTTCCGAAACCAAGTTTGACACCACAAAATGGTGGATGCTGTCCGTTTCAAGAGGAATTCGGGTGGCTCTTAAAATCGAGGTCTTGATAGTCGATGAGGGTGAAATGGAGTGAGTATGGAGCAGCGCCGGAAGACGGGATATCCTCGAGAAAACCCACCGACCACTGACATTGTCCGACACGATTCCCACATATGACAATCCTGGAGAGACCCCGCCGGGCCGGGAATCGAACCCGGTTCACCTAGGTGGGAGGCGAGTAGTCTATCCGCTAAACTACCGCGGCCCCTCCTACTGATTGGAAGCATTAATGCTTTCTCCTACTTCACCCCTGCATACATCGTGTCAGAGTGGTGATTGCACGACCAAAATGATTGGCTGTACGAATAGACATTTGTACTGTACGACCCATATGACCACGTTCAAATGGGTCCGATTGGTTACATTCTTCGCCAGCATGACGCAGTAGCATATTGGTCTGCCTTTTGAAAAGCATAATTGTGCCTTTATAGCTTTACGAATGGCCATATTAAGCTAGGGTACTGGCCACATGTACCCGTATTCCAGTGACGTTTCTGTGACACCAATTTAACCATTTCAATAGTGCATTTGGTTATTTATGTGGTCTCTTGATATTACTGCAAATGGACTGCATCGAAATAAAAAAGCTAGCAACTAGTGTATATCTCTCTTTATATTTCGGTTCGTCTGTTTTTTCTCTTCATTTAAATTTCAAGGATATTAATATGTGCGTGTATACATACTGGTATATATTTTCCTAATTTTTTCGTTTGTAAGATCACTCTCACCTTTGCTTTTCGTCTGCTTTAGTTTATAAAACTGCCTTATTTCTTCAGCTAATTCAAATATTAATTTTTACATCTATGTCGGCAGAGTTCATACTTGCTGTTTTCATAAGAATTTTTGTAACGTTTTATTGGTTTTATGTATCATCTTAGCTTTGCAATGACATAGATAAATTAAAATATATTAGTTTAATAATTTTTATAATACATTATAAAATAAATAATAATTAAAATAAATGTATTGATTTAATAGAAAGTAAACATATTAATCGAAAATTTGTGTCTTCTGCGAAACAAGTAAAATAGCAGGTTTTGGTGAAGAAAAAATCGATTCTCTCTTTTTTGTTTTAGATAGTACACAATAGATAAATGTCTAAGATTGTAAGTATCTGTATCGCAATATCCATTACCTACCTCCGCAACAGAAACTAAGAATTTCATACCCACTCCGTAGAAATTTTGAAAAAGTTACTTTGCCTACGATTAAATTCATTTGTAGCTGAAAACATGAAATGTTTTGTCAGTTGGTTCCAGCGTCACAATATATTATTGTGTCTATTTTAATGAAATTTTTGCTGTAAGCTTTGTATTATATGATTTTAAATACTGCGATATAAAGCATTTATGTAAAGTAATTAGATGAAGTGAAATAACATTATTTCCTTTGAAATTATTTTATCCCTAGTAAGATTTTGATCTTAATATCACAAATTATCACTTTGCATTGTCCCATAGTTTTTATATCACGTTCTTTTATTTATACTAATTTACTTGGTTTATGTATATATAATCTACTGTCATAAAAATCCAAGCAGTAGAATTTAGGCCGTTATTTTTCTTTAATTCATTCATATACATAAACGTATTTTCATGTTACACTCAGAAACAAATGTATCATTTCTTTGAGTTTGTCATGTAGTGGACTTCGGAACACGTGGCTAATTCAACCTTATAAATACACGTTTTACAGAAAAAAAAATATTTTCCTGGCTGATGAAGGTACCTTTACAAGTTGGTACTATCATTATTACTTAATTTTCACAGTGGAATGCAAATATGTAAACCTTTATAAAGGATTAATTTTTTTTTGTTTCCTTTCATATTTTTCTAGTATCCATAAAGCTACAGCGGTGTTAGCTTTATCAGTATAACTAGCAGAACCTATTCGGCCCTTATGTATACTACGCGTGTACGTCAACGGTACTTGCCGTGAACATACGGTTCGCTATCTAAAGTTTATTGAATACAAAACATTGATTCTGAATGCGAAGTCTCTGCTCCGCACATAAAATTTAATCTCCCCTTCCTGTAAGGTCTAGGAAAGTTAACGAATTCTCACTATCAACTTCAAAGATGAAAAATACCCTATGTAATATACCTGTGCACTGAGCGGTGACGCATCACCTGGACAGACACTGACGTTTGAGGATAAATGCCCATGACTGCACCGGATTAAATACTTGTTTTCTGGACAGCTATGTGCTAGCTGGACTTTCACTGCTCTTCTAGAACGTATCTCGAAAACATGTCCCCGTATCCCCCATTCGAAAACCCCCGGATTTTCGAAAGGGGGAAACATAGCGGACGTTGCTTCTGGCTGGCGGATCTTCCACGGGCACTCCTGTTTCCCTTTCCCTTGGTTTCTGCCGCTGCTCCATTTTGTGCCAACCAAAATCTCTTAATGCAGAGACCCATGTCTCCGGATTATTATGTCAAGATTCATATTCGGCAGCAGTTGGCAGAGGCCGAAATTCTGTGCTTCACTGATGGCCGTTAACTTGCCAACTTTGACGAAATCTACGAGGGTCATATTTCTTACTCGTGGGAAATGTCATGTCCTGAAATAACCCTAGCAATGCAATAATATTACTTGCATGAAGAATTACAGACAAGTTAGTTCATGAAGCTAAAAACGTTACTTAACAGGGATCCATATCTGAAACCCGAACCTGTAAATCTCTCATTAATGTGTTACACTTAGGTAGAGCTTTCAACTTATAGTTATAAACTTAAGAAAGTATATCGATTTATTTTATAATTTTTTATTATATGAGTACTGGTGAGAGTCATTCATGAAACTGCTTACGCATTAAAATTAATAACATAGTTTTAAAAATGTTTATTATATTTTACTTTAAAAGTAAGATAGCCATTTAACGCTAAACAAGGGGGAGAGGGGACAATACTTGCCTATGCTTAGCGAAAGAAATTAAGAAGTGTACGAAATTTTGTGAAAATAAACCGTGGCAAGGACGAACGTGTTTTGCTTGTTTTGCTGTTAGAATTCCGTGCTTCAGAATTTGAATTAACTTTGAACGTCGTGCGTACGGGAAACGCTTACCTCAGAAGCCATTCTGGCGAGCAATACAGCTCGTTGCATTGGAGCCGCAGGAAGTAATTCAACTCTGTATAGAATTTGCCACCGCAAAATCTCTACAAATACAGTTGAATTTCATATTGTCCCAGTTGCTGCGCTTTTCCGACATAATGCGTCCGCAGAATTGTCTTATTTAAATATTAAAATTTCGATACCTTGGATAACATACTATTGAGAGGAAGAAGATTGTGCGTTGAACACGCTAAATTACTAAATGAGGATACTATGTTTCATTGTAGCTAACTCTGGCGTTTAATTAGTAGTCTCTAAGGAATTGCCACGATGAATAGTTTAGACAAGGTCACTCTAAGCACACAAGAAAAATTATTTTTCTACTTCCGTGTTGAAATGCCAATCAGGTATGGCTTGCATGCTAAAATAACAAAATACTTAGAGAGTTTCCTACCTGGGGCTACTTTACCCGTTTGATAAAAAGAAGCGCGGGAGTGATCAGGGTGACTCTACCACATATATCAAGAGCCCCATCGCCTCTAAGCGCAAATAATGACATTACCATGCAGAGTTCTCGTCTTGCTGCAAGTCCCTGTGGCAATTGAAGCGGTAATACTTTAATTTTATTGGTCAGAAGTCCACAGAAAAAATTAATGGTGGTCCTTGAGTATTTTAGTGTGTATATGAAGCCATTTAATTTTAAATACATCGCTCTAAAAGAGCTTTTCTTAGTTTTGTTGGAGTACTCAGTTTTTATTCTAATGACTGCGATGACTTTAAAGCAGTCGACACGCCTCGTCCGATGGGTGTGTTTCTTTCTTAGATGAGCATATTGGGCGGACGTTTAACAATTCTGATGTGACACACTGCAACGCAAGTCAAGCGAGATGATTTAACCGAGATTCCAAATCGGGGTCCTAGAAAACCCGAAGGTGCAGATTTGACAACAAAGGTCGCAGAAGTCATCGAAAATTCATGGCTATTTGAACTGTGCGGTGCTCCTAAATTATTGCGATTTGCAGAATGATCCTGCAGTGGTCCCTCGTTGTCATCCTGAGTATGAAATAATAGCACGTGTATTCAATTTAGAAAATGTCAATATCTTTAGGTTATTCCTATTGTCCAAAGTTTTCATGTTGATTGAAAACATCAAAATATTACTCTAAAAAGTGCTACAAAAACTAATTTTATAAATAATGCAAAATATTTTACGACATTTATATAACTGTTCAATTATCTTCTCTGAACTTAGTCAATTAAAAATGTGTAGAATTATAGTCGTTTATGGCCGTAATATTATAGAATTTTCTTGATAAATATTAAGAATTTTTCAAATGAGTAGGCTTACGTAGCTTAAATAACCAAAAATTTAAAAATCAGTACGTATTCATTGTTTTATAAAATGTTATCCTACTAATATTATAAATGCGAAAGTCTGCGTGTGTGTGTGTGTTTGTTCCGAATCAGCTTGATAACGGCTGAACGGATTTTGATGAAATTTGGTATTTAGGTACTTTAGGTCCTGAAATAGGACGTATGATACTTTTATCCCGAAAAAATTATACGGTTCCTGTGGAATAACAACAAAACCTAATTCTGCAACGACTGGGAACGTGACCGAAATATGTTTTCCTCTGGTGTCAGAGTTTATCAGGCCACTGCTATCAATCGATAACAACCGGGATCGAATATTTAACGTGCCCTCCAAAGCCCGAAAGCGCTCAGATGTTATGCCACTAAACGGTCACCCATCCAAATGCGTGCCGCTGGGAACGTTGCTTAACTTTGATGATCGATTAAGATCCCTCAGCCAAGCGCAAAAAGTAGTACTTAGGTGCACTTATTTCTAATGCTACAATTTTATGAAACTCACGTTTTTATTTTCATACATCGACGCTGGAAATTAGAAATGTGGTAACTACGCGATAGTTGCACAGATACACTCCAAAAACAATACCATACTTCTTGGCTATCGGGCAAAATATATTTCCTTCCTGTTGGGTTGCCGTAATCACTTAAAAACCGAGGCCAACATAGTATAATTTTATAATTCAGTTTTCACATAAATGAATTGTCTTTCCCCAGTTTATTGATTTGTGTATCACTGTTAAACCCAATTGTACCCGGGCAAAGCCGGGCCGGTTCGCTGGTTGCAAATAAATATGAAAAATAAAATGTATAAATAAATATGTGTAAATTATTTTTGGAACATTATATTTCCAAGTTGCTTGCTATGACAGCGTTATCAAACTTAGCTCACAATGTTGCATAAATATATACTTACATGTTCATCTACAATGGTTTTTTTTGGTGATTTGTTCTTTTTAAATAAATATTATTAACCATAATTAAGCCTCGCACAGTTAAGCTATAACATTCTACCAGCGCAGGCGCCTCCTGCCAGCTAAATAAGTCAAACAGAGTCGGTGTAGTCATGCAACTATATTGTACTCGCTGAGACCATTGTACTGAAGCACGTGTTACCCCCCTCAACTATACTGTCTGTCCAGGACAGTGCCTCAACTTTGTCGTCGCTTGCTTCGCAGACCTCTCATTGGGGCAGGGAACTCTCAAACGTCTCACACAGCATGCAGAGTATTAACAACAATTACAGTGTGTCGGAGAGAACCTCTGCTGGGGCTCACGGACCGTCCCGTACTGAGAGAACAGTCAACATAATATTTGTTTATATGGAGTTGCCCCAACACAATATTATGTTGAGTAGTCGAAACTTGAACCACAACCAAAATTAATTTGGTTCATCTAACCAATTACACTTATTCACAAGCATAGCATATATGTAGGGCCAAAAATAATTAGATGTCAACGAAAGACCTTTCTGAATAAGTTGTGTATATTTGTTTGGCCACACGTTTGGTTGCCTCCGTTTTAAAATACAACTCGAGTGTTTGTTTGCACATTTTTGTGACAGGATAGTAAAAGTGTTTTTGGTGCATGTATTGATGCTTATTAATGTTATAGACATCGTAATATACATAGTTAAAGAGGAAAATAAAAAGGAAAGCTGTAAAATTTGAAATATTTATTTGCACACGTTGCCCAGTATTTGAAATGTATTTATTTAGAAACATTCCAGCTTCATCAGTAGTCACTTTAGTTGAGGATGCCAATGCGTAACGCTTGGATTCAGATGATATAGGTTCATTTCTAGGTAGGGCTTTCGAATTTTTTTTATAATAACTTACATTGTTTAATTAACGTAGAGCCAAACCAATGTTTAGTTGCAATAACCAAATATTTGTTTGGGGCAACCAAATAAGAATAACCACATATTTTAGTTTCAATAACAAAATATTTCGTTACCCCTATTGGTTGCACCAAACAAATTTTGTTTGATTCAAAAACATTTTTTTTCTCAGTGCGTAGAGATGTAGCAGCAACGGAATGCAATGAAAGAAAACGGAAGCACCACGAGAAAACAGACCAGTCAACGGCAACGTCCGCCGCGTTTTCAACATCCGAAAGTCGGGAACGATTTCCCCCTGGACACGAGCCCGGTTAACTGAGGTGGAAAGTGGACGTGCCCTCGCTCGCCCAACTCTTCACGGGGCCGTCTTGTCACGACACTCAGCTCTGAAGGNCGGGACTCGAGCCCGGTTAACAGAGGTGGAAAGTGGACGTGCCCTCGCTCCCCCAACTCTTCACGGGGCCGTCTTGTCACGACACTCAGCTCTGAAGGGGACGCTGAAGCGGACTGTCTCCAGATGACGACAGCAGCCCACCCACTCTTGAGTCTGACGTTCATTTCATAAGAGGGAGTGAGTGAGGGGACAGATTTGGGCGGCTCTTAACATCGATATCTTGAGAGCCGATGAGTGTGAAGCGAGGTGAGTATGGAGCAGTGCCGGAATGCAAGGCGGGAAGCTAGGGATCCCCGAGAAAACCCGCCGACCACCGGCATCGTCCAGCACGATTCCCACATGCGAAAATTTGGAGACATCCCCGNTGTCTTGAGAGCCGATGAGTGTGAAGTGAGGTGAGTATGGAGCAGTGCCGGAATGCAAGGCGGGAAGCTAGAGATCCCCGAGAAAACCCGCCGACCACCGGCATCGTCCAGCACGATTCCCACATGCGAAAATTTGGAGACATCCCCGCCGGGAATCGAACCTGGTTAGCCTTGGTGGAAGTTGAGTTATTTAACTACAACACCATCGTGGCCTCAAATTTTGTAAGAAATATATGCTATTTTAAAGGGCCAACAAGTTGAAGGAAAATGCGACGAAAATTGTTATTGTGTTATGGAGTAACCAAACATGAAATTAATGGGAATACAATTATATATAATTTCATTTTAATTTATATTACTATTTGTTGTAATTAAATAATGTGCTTTGGTTGAAAATTTTACACAATAAAGGTAAATATTGTAGTAAAATTTTGAAATACTGGAGCATTTATTTTCAAGCTACGAAAACACCATTAATAATTCGATATTTTTAACACTCAGTCTAATGATTAATGGGGGTCATTTCATAGGGGTTTGTGTTCCATCGAACAAGCGACACAGTAGCTTGTAAGCACTTACCTCCATCCATGTTTCAGAGACCACAATTTTTCTTTATGGTGTGCGGTGCTGCAGGACTATCTTCGACTTGCGCCNGCAGCTTGTAAGCACTTACCGTACAAATCAAACCTCCATCCATGTTTCAGAGACCACAATTTTTCTTTATGGTGTGCGGTGCTGCAGGACTATCTTCGACTTGCGCCTCGACCTGCAGATGGGGTCGTTTTCCCCGTCACCCCTTGCGCTCTGCCTCGGGTCAATAGACCTCTAATGTGGCGCGCGGGCCTTTGACCAGGTCAAATAAAAGGGAACTTAACCGAATCGATACCACACAGCGGGAGGGAAAAAGAATATTTCGAGTACTTTCTCTGTAGCGTAGCTTTGACTGTCTTTCCAATGAAACGGAGCGCATTAGCTCTATTCGAATATGAAGTAGAATGGTGAACGAACAAAGCGATATATAGGAGAGGAAACGAATAAACTGCAAAAATTAATTAATTTTCTGTAAGGAAAACTTGAATGTTTTCATAAGCAAACAGATACCGCCCAACCCCAAACAGTCTTAAAATTAAACCGATTATTAATCCGATATGTGCCCGAGGAAAAATGTTCGGGTAACAAATTTGCTTAGCATAAAGTTTATATTATATTTAAGGTAATCTTCCATGATGTTACGTTTTGTACAATACAAGTACGACTTTTGTTTGAATTTTCGGTCGCATATTTCTGTCCTCAGAGAAAGTTTATGCAAGCGTAGTTCCCATTGCTGGGAAATTTTAGTTGTCGGGTAAGAAGAAAATAAAAATTCTATATGGCATTGCAAATTTATAATTGTACCATCCGAAGCCAGTTGATCAAGGAATAACGCAAATTGTTTACAAAATTTCTGTACACTCAGTACTACTCTTTGAAATCACCATATTTCTAGTAAAGGTAATATTTTCTTTTGCATTTACATTTTATTTTAATGTGTTATGTGAAACATTAAAAGTTATTACGAAGTACAAAATTAAATTTATAAATGTTTTGGATGTCTGGGAAATAATGTATTAAGTCTTGCTTGAATAAATATGAATAAATAAAAAATTCACAATGGGGCCAAAAATGTTTTCAAATCATCCTTTATAAATTGTATCCCGTAACACGTGTCGTGGGATTAAATTCACAGCTGGTCTTATAATATCACAAATAACCTGCCAAATAAATGTAAACGTAAAAATAAAATTTACCTATTGTTATTTGAACAGGTATTATGAGCTTTTTAATAAATAACGATATCAAGTGACAAATAAATATCTGTAACCGCATGGTTGCTAACTAAATAATGTACTGGCGTATAATTTTATAATATAAGAGTGTTGAGTTTCAAGTTTATATCGTGCGTGAAGCACTGTTTATTTTCTCTACCTTTTATGACTACATTGTTTACCCGAGAATGCACAGTCTATTTACATAACCAACATTTGTGGGCAGCTGAAAACCATCACGCCAGTTTCATCTATTCAACAAAGAATTGCTGTCAACATGTTAGCTGGTGTTGTTTGGGATAATTGTATTATGCCGTACAGGCTGCTGTTACAATTCAGTGGTAACCTGCAGCTATTTAGAATTTTGTTTATTTTGTTACCATTAGCATAAAATAGAGATTTGTAAATTTTTAAGTAAATACATTTGCATGCTTCTGTTAGACAAATCAGAATTTAAGACCTCAGAACTCGTAAAGAACAAGACTTTCAGGCTTACAGTCCAAAGCCCTTAGGACTTTTGTTCCAGCGCACAAATCTTCTTGTAATACTAATATATTCACCTTTATTCTACTTCTCTTTCTTTGCCACACCTCTGTTAAAACCTAGTTTTCTATCTTATCCAACTACAAGGGAAAACCACTCTCTTTCCCTTTTAAAATTTCCTAGCAGAAGAAAGAAAAACAATAAAACGTAGTATTGGAAGTGAAGAACACAAAATATGAACTCGGCCTCACTGCGCTACAACTTAATAGAAGAGCGACATAGTGTCCGTATAACTGCATACATTTTTTTACGTGAGCATCGACCACAATACTCACAGAAAATTGGCAGCTAGCTAGGAGAAGTAGTTTCAGGTCGTATCATCTCACTCCACACGATATTAAACACTAACAGCTAATGAAATTCATAAATTACTTTTTGTTTTGCGCACAGATGAATAAAACTTGCCTAATAATAACACATTCCTATTTATAAGATATTTATAAAATCTCTTAGCCAACGCATCGTTTCAAGTAACAGGGTCCATTGTTTTGCTTGCTATTTTTCTTACGTCTTTCCCATTCCCGTCTTAAAATGCTCTGAATTCCGTGAATTTATATGGCAGTTCCTGTCCCGTTCCTCTATGTATTTCCCGTTCCCTGGTTAGTTTTGCTAAGTGCCCACAACCACAACGTGATTTACATGGCAGTTCGTAACCCGAAATGTAAAATTTTCATTTACATAATAAACAATGTTGTCAATGTTGTTGGAGATTTTAAAATTCCGTCTTGCTCTATTTTGACGTTGTTTCTATTCGCAGGAAGTCTAGCATTTCACGTAATATGCTGACCTGGCCAGTGTGTCTACATGTAATTAAAGCTGGTTATAACAATTTGCAACATGAATAAACTTAGGTGGAGTGCATACATTTATATTTGCGATATTGTGAAGCAATTCCGGAGCTTTGAGATGTGCGAGTGATTATTTAAGTAACGTCGAGAACAGTGTTCATGAGTCGATACCTCGGTATGTATTTCATTAGCTTTAAGAAATAACTATATAAAATTGCTTTTTATTACACGTTTAATATCTCTCCTTCACTTTAAAAATGTTTACGTTCCTCGACAACATAAACAGTAAGCATTCTGAGCTGCCACTGATAACCTCAATTTCCGTAATCAAAATTGTATTCTTTATTTAATTCGTGAATTTAATTCCATGAAACGTATCGTAATCAGTTAGGTATTTTTTTTGTTAATATTCTAATGAAATGACGTTTTCATCGCTGAATTCTGTCTAATATTATAAGCTTGAAGTGGTTTTCTCGTAAGAGACGTTAGGCCAAACTTTTATGTGGTCATATCATGTAAATACAAAATCAATCTGGACGTATTTTCATGAAACGTGCATTAAGGTTTAAACGTCACCATTGATGTGCGCGAAATAATATTTGGATAAATTGGGTTTAATCTCCGAGCTCTTACAATAACTATTTTTGGTATTTGTAACGCCATCATAGCTAACACGTATTGTGAGCACAATGTCATCAGTTATAATATTGATACGTCGGCAAATATTGTCACGATTGTAATGTATGAAGCGAGAGAAGAGTATTTTTTAATGTTCTACTTGAAATAACGTGGCATTTAAAAGTACTTAAGCACGCTTTTTTCGTAATATATTGCCGTAGATGTTATTTAAAGTAAATCTCATTATCATTTGACGGCTATTTAAAACAGGTCGTTTGCGGTAGATGTTGAACTATAGTATTATTTCGAAGGGTCTCATTCCTATGACGGGCGAAATTTAAGACCTTGCACGCATTTAATGAGTATTGTTCCAAATAGCTCGCTGACGAGGGGAAATGAGGGAAAAATGCGGGACTTTTTGGCGACTCTCAAGACAGTAAAACAAAAAATTATTTCACTATGTAAGACCTTTTAATTCCATGTAGAAAAATCACATCATTGTTCAAAAAGATACATTATTTACTGAAATTAACGCGTACATATTTACAGCGAACACTAAAACACATAATTACACTGAAGAGCCAAAAAAAAAACTGGTACACCTGCCTAATATCGTATAGGGCCCCCGCCAGCACGCAGAAGTGCCGCAAGACGACGTGGCATGGAATCGACTAATGTCTAAAGGTATGCAGGAGGAAATTTCCACCATGAATCCTGCAGGGTAGTCCACAAATTCATAGGAGTGCGAGGCGGTGGAGATCTCTTCTGAACAGCACGTTGCAACGCATCCCAAATAAGCTCAATAATGTTCATGTCTGGTGATTTAGGTGGCCACTGGAAGTATCTAAACTCAGAAAAGAGTTTCTGGAGTCACTCGGTAGCAACTCTCGATGTGGGGTGTCGCATAGTCCTGCTGGAATTGTCCACATCCGTCCAAATGCACAATGGACATGAATGGGTGCAGGTTATAGGACAGAATGCTTACGTATCTGTCACCTGTCAGAGTCGTATGAAGACATATCAGGGGTCCCATTTCACGACAACAGCAAACGTCCCATACCATGAGAGAGCCTCCACCAGCTTGAACAGTCTTCTGTTGTCACGTAAGGTCCATGGATTCATGAGGATGTCTCCATACCCGTACACGTCCATCCGCCCGATACAATTGGAAACGAGACTCGTCAGACCAGGCAACGTGTTTCCATTCATCAACAGTCCAATGGCGGTGTTGGAGGGGTCAGGCGAGACGCAAAGCTGTGTGTCGTGCAGTCAACAACGGTGCACGAGTGGGCCTTCGGCTCCGAAAGCCCATATCAATGATGGTCCGTTAAACTGTTCGCACGCTGGCACTTAGCGCCCCAGCATTGAAATCTGTGCCAATTTGAGAAAGGGTTGCACGTATGTCACGTTTAATGATTCTCGTCAGTCATCGTTTGTCCCGTTCGTTCACGACCTTTTTCAGGCCGCAGCGATGTCGAAGATTTGATGTTTTACCGGATTCCCGATATTCAAGGTACACTCGTGAAATGGTCGTACCCGAGAATCCAAGTTTTATAGCTACCTCAGAGGATGCTATTTCTCATCTCTCGTGCGACGACTATAAAACCACGTTCAAACTCACTTAAATCTTGATAATGTTCCATTGTAGCAGCAGTAACCGATCTAGCAACTTTTCCAGACGCTTGTTGTCTTATGTAGGCGCTGCTAACCGCATCGCGTTACTCTGATTGGTTCCATACCTCTGTTATTTGCATACCCACACTTATACCAGTTTTTTTTAGCTCTCCAGTGTACATGCTGCATTATTACGTAAATTTATACAGCGGACTTCCGAACATCTTATTAAACATACGAAATGTAGAAGTGTTTATATCGGAGACACGGTGGAAGGATATGCAACTGCTTGAAAGTAGTAAATAAGCAATGCCTTCGATAGTTTTCACATTACCGTGATCAGTCTTTACAAAATGTTATACAATGTTACTTCAACCGGGTACACAATATCGAATTTTAAATTGTAATTTTAATTGTATTTAAATAAGGTTTTCATACAAAATTATTAAACACACTGAGACAGATAATATAAATTGTTACGTTATTTAATTAAGTAAATAATTATGCTATATTAGTTTGTACCGATTTTTTGGGTATGATCGTCTTATTAAAAGAGGATATGTGAACGATTATCGACCGTAATTGTATTGAGTCCCACCAGGAATTTCATCATATGCAGTAAAATACAAATTTGCATATATATATATATATATATATATATATATATATATATATATATANTTACACCATTAGTCCTCTTCTAAATTCCCTTCTTCATTGTACGTGATGTACGCTAGAGATTGAAGGAATCCAGCAAGCGTTATTTCAATTTCATTATTATCAATTTCAGTTTCAATTGCCATTAAACTTGCGCCCTTAGAGTTAATTTTGGCCCAAATTATAGGTAAGCATACTGACTGTTGTAATTGTTAGAAACTGTTGTGTTATATTCTGCTTTGTGTTTAAGTTATCAGAGAACAGTATGCAAGACAAAAAAAAAACAGTTTTTTTTAAATATAATTACAGAAGTAAATAGTACTTTCCAATAATTGGGCTAAATTTACCCGCAATGGTCAAAGAACCGAAGAACAAGTGTTTCCTCNCAAAAAAAAAACAGTTTTTTTTAAATATAATTACATAAGTAAATAGTACTTTCCAATAATTGGGCTAAATTTACCCGCAATGGTCAAAGAACCGAAGAACAAGTGTTTCCTCGTTATAAATGACGTTTCATTACACATCGTTTCTCTATTTATGAAAAAGAAGGGTCAGTCATATAAAAAGTCACATGATTGCTTGTCATATCATTGGCCATTGCTGCGTTATCAATTGGCTATTTCAAATTTTGTTACTATAATTTTATGTGGATTTTTAAAGAACTTTTAAGTAAATATGTATTCTTTAACCTTTGTCAGTATAACATCCCCTAAAGTACCTTGTATTCTTGAAATGACTGTATGGGTACTTTACTCACACAGTATAATATCAATAACTGTGTTCTTGGCAAAGAATATAGTCTATTTGCGATTTATTCACATTTTTCAACTTGTTTGGTTGTTTCCTAAACATGACATCTATCACAAGCGTTTTATACTTGTGTTAACATAAAAGTACCTTATTTTTGGTTAAATTAAACTTTTACTTATGTTCCATATATAAATTATATTATTTTAGTTTAAAAGTATGTGAATATAAACAGAAAGAAAATATATGTGTTAGTAGTGACTGGTAAGAAATTGGCCATACGCAAAATGTTATTAAACTGGTTGCGCACGAATGTGGTGCGTTGTCCTTTTGGTGGTATTTTCTACACTAGGTTAAGATGGTTTGCATGAGGTGGAGGAATATCCTGGAAGTAGATCTTCAGCAGGGCTTCAGAAAAGTGTGAAATAACTGTGAATGGACTATACTTAAGAATACAGAGGTGAAACAGCCTCTTATACCATGAATTTTTCATTAGCAAACAGTGAATTATTACTAATTTCCCTACATTTTGCCACGTACTATTGTCAAAGTGAAAGTTATGCTTTTGTATGCAGGTGCATATTTCGTCAGAAACCGAAACTAAATTGTACCTTATATATTGTAACACGTTTTCAAGAGTGGTAGTTATCAACGGATATAATAATGCACGTTTGTTGAGCCAAATCAAATTAAAATACCTGAACCTTAACGGCCAGAAATAAAAACCACCCTTAGCAGTAATTGATTACGTAGCAACCACATTCTTACCATAAATTTTAATAACACGAAATAACCTTGAAAAAGCAATACATAAAAGCTGTCATAAAATAATTTATGAGCTCTAAATTACTATCTAGAAAGCGACGATTATATTCCTTTGGAGGGGATGTCAAAATGACAAACCCTCGTAACACATCCGAATTTCAAGACGCTGATAAGTTGATTTTAGGAAGGATATCAATTTTTCATTCATAAAAATATATGCATTTGTATACACATGCCGAAACACATTAAATGTTGCCCTTGCGTTCATTTTATTATTGTGTTGCTCTTTTCTACGAAATAGTATAATATCTTGAATTCTTGAAACCTGACAACGTGCGTAAGAAACGCGTGAGCAAAATTTTTTAAAACAAATACTGTAATCGTGCGTTGCAAAGCCAACTTTTAACTACAATTTTCTTCAATTTCTGTTTTAATTATCTTAACATTACAGTTTTCTTGAAGAGTTTAGTAAAACCTGTACGAAAGCAGATCAGTATGGCTGCTAGGTAGGTGTAATGTGTGCGCAAATGAAATTTACTGTGGTAGCCGACACACATACTCCTACATTTATGTATTCTCCCCTAGACTGTTAGTACATAGATCGCCGTATGGCGCAAGTTTTCAGATTTACTCTCTTCGGCTGGCAGGATCATTATTTTCAAATAAATTCCGGTCAGCATCTATAATGTTCCAGCAGCAGTTGACTTGCATCATCCATATAATGCCAGACTCCACACTTCACCTGGAATTCCAAACAATCGCGGAATTTCAAGCTGTATATAAGTTGTGCAGCGTGTTAACACACCTAAAACGAATGTAAATAACCCTAGCACCCTAAATAACCACACAGCATGTCCCGATAGGGTGACCACCATACGGCTGAACCCCCACCTCTATATTTTTTCTGGCTATATAGTCGGTCAATATACCGCCTTCACCTCACACCAATTAATTATTGGCTCTATGTGATTAATTATCCCTCCACCCACACCAATCAATTATCGGTTTACTACTACATTGCACTGTTAAGCAATGTTTTTAGTATTGGACGCTATATAGTGTTCTCATTATTCGTGTTTTTATTATCTACCACCAGAGAGCACAAATATCGTCCATTTCGAAACGTGATGCCGACGAGTCCCCCAAACATTAGAGTATGTATAATTAATAAATTATATGCCCCCCAACTACCACAATGCCACGGATCCCCCTCCTCAGCCATACCCAATTCAGCTAGCTTCATTTACTAAACATAGTTCGACCATCTCAACACCACTACTAAATTTAATATGCTATTATATCAACCGTCCACACCCCCTCACAATCGCTAGTGATTGGCTCAGACAATACTAAAGAACCATACCAGCCATCCAAAAAACCAACAGACCAGCCATACCGACCAACCATACTGGCCGCTATGAAGGCTGGGCGATGGTATAGTATATTGGGAAGAGTCAAGTTTGTTACCTCTATATTCTGCAAGTTTGGGGCTTCTTCGCCAACAGGTTTGGAAATCGACGACATAGTAGCTCTTCGGTGGTAGATGCTAAAGACACGAATAACTAGCACACCCCAGTGTTCAATATTGAAAACCTGGATTAACAGAGCAGTCTAGAAGTGAACAGGCGACACGTTTGTTTGGTCTGGGTAATGGGATTATTTGTAATGTAAAGATAATTTTTGATATTTAATGTGGGTGATCAATGACTAATTATGTAGCCAGTGAAATATAGAGCTATGGGTTTATTCGCCTGCTAGTTGTCACTCTATCAGGAGGGTCTGCCTGCTCCACCATCCGTACGAGAGTCGAGCCCTGAAGTGAGTAATCGGAAGGTGATAAACGCTACATGCAAGTCTTTAAATTTTTCATCCTTCAGAAATTTAAGATTAATATAATATCTTAATGTTTTTGCGATATTTGTAAAAAATTTTATATCAATGTTTTCTTTTTAATTCGTAAACATCTTTTGAAATTTTAATAATTGTTAGTGTTTTTCTCCAATCCTTTACGATTGTGTGGGAAAGGGACGGGGAGCATGTGTTGTGAGATACAGATGATGCTGTGATAGTGCTGGTGAGGAAAGGGAGTGGGGTGGAATAAAAATGGGAGAGGGGTGGAGTAAAAATGGGAGGGGTGGCTGGAAGGCGGAAGCAGGTTGGGGGAGTTGGGTAGGGAAAGGCTGATATTAGGCGTTGGGAGGGGATGCGGGAGTTAGTAATGAGGGGGGCGGCCGGGAATGGTGAAGGGTTCTGATATAAGGTCGTTGTGGCTTGTTGTCAGAGGAGACTTGTACCTACTTTGCTCATTTAAGAACTCAATCGATAAATTTCCCCATTGCTTGAAATTTTTTGTAGCTGGTTGTGCAGAAAAAAAATGGGGGGACAAGGCAATATTAAGCCAAATTAAATTTTTTATAATTTTTGGTAAAATCGCCAATTTTCATCTCTCGGGCATTACGAAATTTAACATGGTGGATGGCTCCAGGCTCACTTCCCTGGATCCTTGGACGGCTCCGGCCTCCGACTGTTGGTCCGTGTCCCCTAAGGAACTATTTGACACTGTGTAATATTTGGTTTTGTTGATTTAACCAAATGTAAACTTATTTATTTTTATACCTTGTAGAGTTAATACCAATATAAACCCGGCGATACAGCGTGAAATTTCTACTAGCTGTTAGATGTAGGTATTGTTGGTAATTACTACGAAATACGCGTTTTTTTTCATTAGTCTAGAGAGAGCATGTGAATGAGACATGGTGTTTTGTTACAGCAGGCTTCAAAATATTTTGGTGGGACTCGCGCAGGAAGCATGATATGTTGTGACGTTAGCGCCGTCGCGTTGAGTTTATAAGCGCCAACAACTTCTGTGTGGTGGTGTACTATTTGCTCGGCTCGGATCGGATCCCCTCCTTTCTACTCCCGGTTCTCCCTCCTTGGCTTCCTCTTTCCCCTTCGTTCGTCATCATTTTTTGATTGGTCGTGGTAGTTTATTTAAGGCCTTGCACGGCCTCGCTCTGTCAATTTTACGCCCTTCAGACGACTGCTACGTTACGCCACTACCCTATGTCTACAAGATCTTCGTTTGTTCCTGCTGGCTTAGTTGCACTTTAACTCAGTCAACTGAGGTCAAACGCCGCTACCATGTTTTCGAGCTGACGTTTTAGCAGTCACGCTACAGAGTGATGGGGCAATTAAAATATGGCGAGTCGTGGAAAACGATATGTTTGTGGTTGAGTTTTTAAATGTTTGGTAATTTGTGTGGCAAGTAGTATGGTACCTTGGGTGTGCCGTAGTACTAGTCGATTTCAAAATTTTGGTTTTGTCCACCCTTCCAAATTACGTTTCGGCTTAAGTATGGTGTCGTGTTGTGTTCGTCCTTGTTTGCCGCCCAAGTTAAAATATTGTTTACTGTTTCACTGTTTCGACTACTTCATCTTTAGGGAGGTTAATCTTTCAAATTGTTTGTTGTTAGTTTTTGTAAAGTTCTTATCGGTCGGAGCTTTGACGGGTCCCAAACGACTCCCTCCAACCGGAACTGTTTTAATTGTTTTTAGTATTATTTTATTGTAAATTGCGGATTTGGTGCCCTTCTTTCTATTGTATTTTAAAGTTAAATGGGTGCTGTGAATAATTCTAAGTCAAGAAAGGATAGTAACTTTTAGCTGCTGTGTTGGCGAAGTGAAGTTTGGATCATTGTTATTTAAACTTTTGTTGAAATTAAGCTGAAATGCATTACATATACATATATATATATAATTTTTTTTCCATTTGGTACTCCGACACTGGGAATGCGTTTTAAATGTATGGTATCAATTGTATGAATTATTAATGATTAGTTAGTAATTGTGATCACTTTTCATCCACGCCTGATTTTATATACACTAAATTTTATTTGAATTTTATGGATTGTTTGCCATTCAGCTTTTGTATTCTTTCTCAAAATAAAAAAAAGTTCAAACTTGTCTGTAGTTATCTAGGAACTTGTCTCAAATAATTTCTGCACTACTGAGCGTCACGTCTTTTATCACATCTGCCTGTGTCATTTATGACATGAAATGGCTGAAGTCTGTTTCCTTGTATACGCTTAAGAAATTGGAATTGCTGGCCTTTTTGGATAACATTGGGTTTAAAGCTGACGAGTCCACGACTGTGGCCGAGTTGCGTCGGGCTGCGGTGGACTTGTGGCGTCAGCGGTGTGCTATGGCGCAGTCCTCTCGGTGTGCTGTCCCGGCGAGTGTCACCAACCATCCCCCATAGTCGACAAAATTGTCTTTATTGGCAAAACAGAATATCTCTCATTTAACATCCTTGGATAACGTTAGCATTTTTCACTTTTTGATAGGAGTTAGCAAAGTCGCAATTTTATGTTTGTGTCCTAAAATACTCTTTCAAAAGCCATTGCCGTAAAGTGCGAAGGTTTATTATCTCGGCTACTACGTGAAGAAATCACGTAATTAGAGGGAGGTAAATTTGCAGGATTTCAGCTTAGGGTAATAAAGGCCTTGTTTCCCCCTCGTGTGAAGCGTAATTCGCAATTGTGAACAGATATCAAAGACCGGGTTAACCGATGTACGAATTTGTGGATTATACACTGAAGAGCCGAAAAAACTGGTACACCTGCCTAATATCGTGTACGGCCTCCGCGAGCAAGCAGAAGTGCCACAAGACGACGTGGCATGGACTCGACTAATGTCTGAAGGTATGCAGGAGGCATTTAACGCCATGAATCCTCCAGGGCAGTCCACAAATCCATAGGAGTGCGAGGCGGTGGAGATATCTTCTGAACAGCACGTTGCAAGGCATCCCAGATATGCTCAATAATGTTCAGGTCTGGTGATTTAGATGGCCAATGGAAGAGTCTAAGGTCAGAAGTATGTTCCTGGAGCCACTCGGTAGCAACTATTGACGTGTGGGGTGTCGCATTGTCGTGCTGGAATTGTCCACGTCGTTGGAATGCACAATGGACATGAATGGGTGCAGGTGATCGAACAGGATGCTTACGTTTCTGTCATCTACCAGAGTCATATCTAGACGTATCAGGGGTCCCATTTCACGCCAAATGCACACACCCCATACCATGACAGAGCCTCCACCAGCTTGAACAGTCCCCTGTTGACATGTAGGGTCCATGGATTCATAAGGATGACTCCATACCCGTACACGTCCATCAGCCCGATACAATTCGAAACGAGACTCGTCAGACCAGGCAACGTGTTTCCAGTCATCAAGAGTCCAATGACGGTGTTGGCGGGCCCAGGCGAGGGGTAAAGCTTTGTGTCGTGTAGTCAACAACGGTACACGAGTGGGCCTTCGGCTCCGAAAGACCATATCACTGATGGTAGGTTGAATAGTTCGCACGCTGGCACTTGTTGAGATACTATGTCCCATCTCTCGTAAGCCAACTATAACACGAAGTTCAAACTCACTTAAATATTTATAACCTGCCACTGTAGCAGCAGTGACCGATCTGGCAACTTTGCCAGACGCTTGTTGTCTTATATAGGCGCTGCGGACCGCATCGCGTTGCTCTGGTTCCTTACCTCCGTTATTTGTAAACGCATGCCTATACCAGTTTTTTTGGCTCTCCAGTATATATAATTCTATCATGATGCTGTGTGTTTGCAAATGAGTGAACGAAAATTTTTAACGTAATTTTAGGGAATCTGGCTCCGCATGTCCATGCGCATTGTACCGTGGCTTCTGCATCTCATAATTTTCGTAAGTTACATGTGAATACCGTGCGCGTTTCCCCTTACGGCGCAAACAGGTCGTGGCAATTACTCCGCGTCGTTTGGGCGAGTCTCTACTATACAGGTTGTCGAGGAGTGCGGTGTTGCTGTGTGGTGCAGTAACTGTGCTATTCAGGATCATGATTCTAGGGACTACAAGCGAAATAAGCGTACGATGTCAGAAAGGAAATGTTTCAGATGCTACGAGATTGGACACTTGAGTAGGAATTGTCCTAAGGCGGGGGACGGGGTTTGACTGGAATTAGGCGTGGGTGTCCCAGTCGAGCAAAGATGCAAATACCACGGTTAGGAAGTGTTCTGTGTTAATCGCTTCTGGAGAACATAATTTTTCGTTTTTGGTTGACTCGGGGGCCACTCATTGTGTCATAAGTAACAATTTTTTGAAAAGGCTTTTGGATTCGAAAATTGTGTCCAAGAGACGTGTTAAGTGATTGGCCGAGAAACGTTTGTGCGTGGTGAATGGCAACGTCATGAGGAGCAAATTTAGTTTTGCCCATGCACTAGTCGACAGATTTTCTTCGACTTTTACTTTTTAGGTATTTGCAGGTCTGAGTCATGAGAAAATTTTAGGCCTTGAGTTTTTAGGTGAAAACACGAGCGTCGGTTAACCTTGACGAGTATTATTTTTATTTTGGTTTTGCTCCCAACATCCGGATCGTACATCAGGTCGACGCTTTGCAGGAAATATTTTCACCTTTGCATAACGACGCTCATGGTTCCTTCGATCATTTTCAGAACCAGTTAGATATGTTGAGGGAGGAGTTCAGTGACATCATCAGACCGAGAATAGGGAAATGTAATGTGCTCCCCTACAAGTTCTGTCTTACCGATGACATCCCGGTACGCGATCGGCATTTCAAATGCCTCCCTCCCCCACCACTCCTGGTTGAGGCCTTTAGGGAAATAATATATAAGTTATTGGAAACTGGCGTTTGTGTCCCATAAACGTCTTATTATTGTTCTCGTGGTTTTCTGTTACGTAAGAGGGATTGTGACAAATATCGGTTGGCCATATATCATTCACTGGTGAAAAAAAAATTCATAAAGGTCCTTTTCCGGTGCCGACTATTAGTTGTGCTCTTCAGCACTTATCCAAAGGCCGTCTATTATCTGTTTTAGACTTTTATAATATTTTTAATCAGTGTTTTTTGGACCCTTCTTGCAGGAAATATACTGCTTTTAGTATGCCGTGGAGCCAGTTTGAGTTTACGCGCATTCCAATGTGCTCAAATTTCGGTAGTCAAACCTCGTCTGGGGTGTTAGCTTTTGTATTGTCAGTATTTAAATTTATGTTCGTGTTCAATTACATTGATGATATCATTGTGTACAATGGTGATTTGGAATCCCATCAATGGCAAGTGTTTCTTAAGATGCAGGAAGTAAGGTTGACTGTCAATTCTGACAAGGTGACCTTAGCATCTAGTAAGGTCAAATTTTTGGATTACCTACTCTGTGAAGGTCAATTAATGATTGATGCTCATCGTGTTGCCCCTATTTTGAATTTCCCTGTCCCTAAAACTCTGAAGGGAGATCTTCTAGGCGACTAATCGCGATTTATTGAACTTTTTTTCAATAGGCTGCACCCTTAATATTTTTGAAAAAGAAGGTAGTAGAGTTTACATGAGGTCAGGAGCAGGAATCGGCATTTAATTTGCTGAAACAGAAGTTGTGTTCCCCTCCGGTACAACTTCCACCGGACTTTTCCAACAGTTTTGTAGTGCAGGTTGATGCATCCTCGCTGGCTTAAGGCACTGTTCTGAGTTAGCGGACCGATGTGGGTTTGGCTCATATTGCCTTTGCCAGTCGTAGCCTCACTGAGCCGGAACGCAAGTTGGGTATATATGTGAAAAGGAAACCTTGGCTTGAATATTTGGGTTAGAAAAATTTCCATCGTATATAGAGCACGATGAGTGCGATCTGTATAGGGATAATCAGGCGCTTAGTTGGGTTTTGAACCACCCTCAACAGCTGGGTACGTTAGGTCGATGGGTCTTGCGTTTTTCGCTTTTCCGCTTTAAGGTCCATCATGTTCACGGTTATGATAATCAAGTAGCAGACGCCATTTATAGGATGTACGATCCCGCGGACTTCAAAGCGGAAAATGTTTTTGACACCAAGAGTTCTCTGAACCTTATACAGGCCTTCCTCCTGGAATTTTTTTTTTTTTTATATATATATTGCGCCAGGTTCAGGCAAGCGACCCATTTTGCAACCAGGTTAAAAGGGATTTGAGTGCGGAAAGTACTGTAAGTCTTGTATATCCCAGCTCTCATCGCTCCTTCAGAAAGGCTTATGTATCCCATAAAGGTCTATTAATGTACGTCGTAATTTATTGTTTCTGTGCATTATGTATATATATATATATATTTGCTGGTCCGCTGTTATTTTGTATGTGCACGTCTGTATCCTTACCTTTTCTTCTTATTGATTATGTTTTTTTCTCATAAGTAATCCTGTGTAACTGGTTCGATCCCGCCCTCCGACCGAGTCATGCTGAGACCACCCTGCTACCCTGACCTCTACTGTTGGGTTGCTGCTCGATTCTGCAGACTGAAGAGGCATAACACCTTCTGGTTACGCCTACCGCAATCCCCCTGGATCCTGTGTGGATTTTTTAAGTTGGTGGTGGGGGCGATTAGTTCAATTTCTTCCCCGATTTTTAACCTTTCTTCAGATTTTTTTTTAAATTCATAATCACTGGGGTTAAGGACAAGGGCTCCAACATGTAACATGTGATAGATAGTCAGCAACATTATATGTTCTTCGATTTTTATAATTTTTTTTTTAGATTTTCTACAAACTTTTTCTCGATTTTTGAGTTCAAGGTCATTCGGATCAAGATTAATGTCTTAAACATATTATATATGTCTGTCGGTGGCATAAGTGTTACCCTTTTTCTCGAATTTGGTCATTTTTTCNGAATGTCTTAAACATATTATATATGTCTGTCGGTGGCATAAGTGTTACCCTTTTTCTCGAATTTGGTCATTTTTTCGATGTTTTGTGATGTTCTTCCTTTTTATTGGAGTAGAGGAGAGTAGATGGGTAATAGGGGTGCAGGATGTAGGTTGGGGGAGGGTGCCACAACGGCTGATCCGTTTGATACATTGCATCGGCTTGGAGCCTCATATCCACTTTTACTGCTCTGAGGACTAAGTTGCTCATTTTGCCAGGAGCCGCGAATCCTCTTGCTCCTCCTAGGCCTTTTTGGCTCTCGCATCGAGGAGACTTCAATCTGCTTTGCTCATTTGAGGTCTCAACCAAAATATTTTACTTATTATTTTTTTTGATAATTCTTTTGTGAAGAAAGTGGTTTTTGGACAAAATCATTAATTTCGGAAGTGATTTTTACTGTTAAACAGGTAATTTTGTCATTAACATGGTCGCCTAAGG
Source organism: Clitarchus hookeri (assembly GCA_002778355.1). Lineage (NCBI taxonomy): Eukaryota > Metazoa > Arthropoda > Insecta > Phasmatodea > Phasmatidae > Clitarchus > Clitarchus hookeri. Next base: position 22,673 of record NQII01004097.1, on the reverse strand, counting down.
CCACCGAACCCGACCTCTGCCTGTCACATCAGCCGATTTGACGGATGTATTCAAACTCCTGATGCCTGAACCAAAGTCGCCATTTATTTACTACCAACCAGTAAAAGTTAAAGAAAACCTGTAATATTTGTCCACACAACATAAGTTTGTCTAAGGTTGTCGAATCGTTATTTTCGGCAACTACAAATTTATATTTCAACCTTTTTGATTTTCCTCTTTTAATACCATGCAACAATGGTTGACTCGGAAGTGTGGCTCTCGCAATAATAAGGAAATAAAATTAAGCATTATGTTTGCGACACTTTGACTGACCTGCTTTGCATTCACTGTCGCCTGTCACGATGTTCTGATTTAGGTCAATCAACAAAGAAATTTGTAATAATATACTCAATATTGACAGTTTCAATACCTGGTTTTCGCTTTAAAAGTTGCAGAACCTGTACTCAGTATTTAAAACAAAAAGAAAAATGTTATTATATGTCATTTTACAACCACATTTACTTGATAAAGCGCTAAATGTTGTAAAAAATAATTTTTATAGCACAATTTCTACCTACAATTGCCTTGTGAACACTCATTTCTCTCAAGCTCTTACCAAGTATTTCACGCCCTCACATTTCGTTTACTTCAAATATGTGCATACTATAATTTAAATTTCTACCTCCCTTAAAGTGGACTTTCGGAAGTTAAAATAAATTTTTATTTTCTGGAACACTTCGAAATTAAAGTAAACGTTCCTCCCTGTGACGTCATTGCAACGTTTTTTTTTATGTGCCTGCTTGTCGTTCTCTCCCACTCCGTTTGTATTGCTGTCTCCGCTAGGAGCGCCACCAACTAAAAATATCTCATTCGTACGCACCGTTTAAGTTCGTAATAACACCAACGGTTTTTCTACTACTTAAGCATATTACATTCTAAGAAACAAGGAAATATTTTTCATTTCTGCGAACTGAGAAAAATATGTTCGCTTCGCTTAATATCTTCTATTAGCTCCCGTTTTTATTTAAAAACTAAAATATCTTGGAAGGATTTTACTAGTTAAAATTAATATATATTATTGCATTCATTAACAATGTGTATTAAATAAATTCATAATCTTCTATACCCTGAAATTTCTTATTTTTATAAGTAGATTCAAAATCATGCAGACTATTTTTTTAATTGTAAAGCGAGGAATGTTATAACTCTTCTCTGGGGCTTAACTTCACACAAAAAACTGCACTTTGGNGTTATAACTCTTCTCTGGGGCTTAACTTCACACAAAAAACTGCACTTTGGTCTCAAAATATTAAAGTAGTTCGTTCTGATTTAACAATTGGGGAAGGGGAAGAAACACCAGCGATTTAAATTAATAACCACTTTGGGTTTTTTAGTTTATATAATTGATTTTACTATAGAATGTCGCCCCATCTCTTCTGTCTCGTATTTATTGGTTGCCAATGATTATGCCAGAGTTTAGAAAAGTTTCACTAATTATCTTTGGGTCATTAAATTCATGTGAAAAACTGCGGTCCAATAACAAAACCAACACGTACAAGTACACATGTCAGGCATTTATTTTCTCTACAAATTTTTTGTGATATTTTCTCATTGCGAAATATAAGCCACTGAATGCTTGCATAATATTTGTCTCATATAATACAGGCGGAGTATAAAAGAATACCCCAACTTTGAAGGTCTATAATATCAAAACCAAACAATCTACCACCTTGGTTGACCAATAAAATGAACCGCGGAACTGTGAAGTTTGTATACCATATCTTCATAAATGTTCAATGTGATCACCACGAGCAGCCCGAACGACATCTACGCGATAATCAAACACTTTTTCCACGCTCTTGTCAGCATGACCAGTGTTACGGTTTGGATGGCGTCCGTAATTCTTGAGTTAGGCACAGGTAGTATTCATGGCGTGTGCTTCGTTATTCCCGAAATAAAGTTTTTCTAAAGAAAAGTAATTTATAAGAACCAAAATGTCATTCTTAATAAATTATATTTTGCATTTCTATTACGGTTTTTGTAGAGGACCTAGCATTACAATATATTCATAGAAATCCATTATATACTTACGTCTTAATTCATCACAAATGTTGTGTTCTCATAATAGTACAATAAAGTATATTAAAACACTGGATTATACTCAGACAGTTTATTTTTCAATTTACATCGACTTATACATATTTTACAAACTAATAACAACTACATTACTTACAATGTTTTCATGTTTTTTTTTTGTTTAAACATCAGATATTTACAAGATCACGGTCAACTTTTAAGTATAAAATTTAAAAAAAAAATTATATTTCGGAAGAACTTATGCTATGCTAAATTTTACTTCTCAATACAAATCAATCATCAACGCAGGCATTGTCATTTAAAAAACTAACAAAATGCCGTATTGTCCCAGTGTTTTTTGAAACAATGCTACACCATGTGTTAATTAATCATAAGTTTTAATTTCCTGTTTTCATAAAGTTTGTACAAATATGTTAAATAAACAATTTTTGAAATTATTTTTCATAAACAAAGAAGAATTGGCAAAAACCTGTTGTTTAACACAAAGAAACAACTGTTACGCCCACCTAAACTGTACTGTTAGATAATTTTGTCTTTTAAAATTCGAAAACATTAAATTAATTATCACAATAGAGCCATTTCGTGCTAACTTAACAAATCGTTTATTTAACTGTTAGTAATGACTAACAGTGAAATAAACTCACTTAAAAGCAATATTTCTGAAGTAATGTTTTACTCCCGAGATGATCAGTGCAGTACCGATGTACCCGAGAGCACAAAAATGACCATGGGTTAGTGTTGGTTCGCTTCTATAGTAAGCATTATTTTCCAAACTTTATACTTATATTTTACCAGGATCACAGTTTTCACTCCTTACTCAGCTCATCCTTTGAAAATATAACTATATACACGAGACACATAAAATTAAATTAGAGTGTGATCATAAAGTAATAAGTCATCTCTGTTCTTTTATCTCAACGACAGCACACCTTCGTAAGCGAGCGCATTAACAAAGGTTTAGAGAGCAGTTCCATCCAACTTCTCCTGGGATTAACCTGTATTACATTGTGTGAAACTACGTCTTGATAAACACATATATCAAAACTGAAGCTTTAAATAAACGGCAGTAAGTTATAATAACCAGGAATTAGCTCCATAAACTATAACTTCACTGCCACGATATAGAGTCTGGCTCCTCTTACACCACGCAGTGTCTAAGGTACATATTATCAGCTATTATTTGTGTTAACTGTTAATTCTCTTCTGTAGGAGATTTTTTTTTCCTTTCACTGCGTCTGTGTGTCCAGATTTTTTAAGTGTGCTAGGACTGGTCAGAGAAAACTATCGTATTTTGTACGGCAGTCGGGTTGGCGTGTGCGTGTGTACATGTAGTTAACTTTAACACATCGCATGGTTTAACATCTTGGGACAGAAAAATGCCGTAGTTCTCCGACCTGCAGACTAGACGTTGTATGTATTCCATTCACGGTTACTTCATACTTTTGTAAAACCCTGCTTAAGTTCTACATTCAGGTGCTGATAACGTATCCTTCCACCAAACGTGGCTTCTCTGTTTCAACTGCCAAATACTTTGTTAATATTACGTAACATCTAGGGTATGTTACAAAGTTGTGATATTTGAACAGAGGTGGACATTAAAAAACTAGAGACGTAAACGTCATTCCGGGTCCAAAACAAAGCTCGTAAGAACAATACTCGCCTTCATACGTAACAAACGTAAAGACTCAGAAGAATTACATTATTACATTAAATTGCTCATTACATGCAGCCATTCGGATAGAACAGTTCATCCATCGAACCGAAACGACACACATTAAAATATTTTTACACCGGCAGTAAAAAAATATATATATCACAACTTTGTGACTTTAACCGTGCGTTTAACGTACCTAGTCGTCATTATGTGAAAATGCAACTAAGTATTTTTTGTCGGAAGAAAGAAACAAAGACATTAATACAGCAGTCACCGATGTGGCCAGGTAGGTTAGTACCTGGCCACATGATGAAGTAAAGCAACGTACCACCATCACACCTTAATAGAAATTTAATAAGTCTTTAACATTAAAATCACGTTTTAATTGTGGATCACGAACCCTAACACCATTATTTGCGATATAAGTTGAAAATCTGGTAAAATCGAAAATATGAAACTACCATTCACCTGTACTGAGCGCTGAGAAACCAATCTGCGGAAAACAGTAAGTTCACAAAAAAATACAAGACACGATCGGTCTGTTTTTTCTTCATGATAAATACATGCACAGAGACAAGAACCTTTACATTGCAATTTGCGCTGATCAGAAAACCAAGATATAAATACATTATATTAGTTACAATAAAATATGTTTGTGTCAGTGCCACACGAAAATCTGAATATTTCAATTACAGAAGTTTATTTTACATAAAGCGTACCAAAAATCAATTAAATGACATTTTGCATAATAACTAAATCTTACTAGCTGTTACAAACACAGCTCACTTACTTTATTTCAATTTGATTACGAAGTAAATATTATTTATTAGCAAAATATATGTGATAGTTGTATTGTAGCATTATATATTTTATTAAAGAAACTAGCAGTAAATGTTCTTTGTATATTATTTATTTTAAATACAGGCAGGCATATTACTTCTTCTGTGATTTCTCAAAAGTGCGAAGAAACTGTGAATGGGGTTGTCGACACTAAGGTGTATTAAGCTAAGTTAAGAACAAAGCGAGATTTCTTATGGGAGAGTTTGCCATATGGAAAATTTTCACCGTTATGTGCGCAGTGTTCTAAAGGGCAACTTTTAATTAAGAATTTAAGCTACGTGAATATAAAAAGACAATGATTTTACTTAGTTACGAAGTTATTTTATATTTGATTTATGATTATTGCAATTATCCTGTTTTTTAAACGTAGAAAATCTGGTACCTTGCCGACACTAGCGCTTACCTAGTGGCGAAAATGTTCCCTTTGCCAAACTTTTGAAATTGATATTCCCAATTTGAAGTGGAAGTAACCTTATTGAGACTCAGGTGTTGGTTTCCTGGCAGTCATGTTGATTTGCTTGTTTGAAGCTTATTTCAATTGTTTAGGTATACTTATATTGAAACTACAGCTATACGTCTCCGGCAATTTACATTCTGCCTAATAACAAAAAAAAATTGTGAATTTTTTTTTTTATTATAAGTAGATTCGTGTCGTATTACCGTTACCAGATTATCCTTGGATACAATTTGGCAACACAATTTCAATACTTGTGAAATGTAAACGCCCTATATCAAGAAAACATAGTGATTTCATTGAAAATTAAGATACTTGCCTTTAATTTAAAAATCAACGTGGCAGATGAGAGCGAGTGCTAATTTAATTAAACAGCAAAATGTCTTAAAATATAATTGGAACAAATTCATGTTGGCGGATCAAGCGGATTGGCATACATTCCGTCCCTATTATGAAGTTAAATAAGGTTCTTAGTCTCAATTGTGTTTGTAAAAACAAGAAAATAATTATTTTTTCTAATTTGTAAGCGAAAGTTGTGCTGACGCACTGGTGAAAAAGAAATTAACTGCACAATTAGTTGTAAGTCAAGAGATTTGTTTCTGTTGAAAATAGCCAGTCCTAACAATTTTCCTTGAAGTTAATTCCTGATAAATAAACTCTTTCTCTACAACATATTAAAAACAACACATGTTCACTAAAACATATAAAATTATGAACCATGATTTCTTTACAGTAATAAATCTGTATTTATTGTTAGGATTACAAAAATCATTAACAAATCCTTTGGAAATATCTTTCAGCACAATATTCTTATGTACAATTGTTTCACTAATTAATCAACTAGTAGAAGCTCGCTCAGCTATGCAAATTGTGGAAGTTCCATTACCTCTGTAATTTAAAACAAAAATGTAACATTGGCACTTACAAATACAAATCAACTTGTAGTTGGTACACATTTGTTATACTGTCAAAAAATTGGGGTTTTTTTTTTTTTCAAACACGTGGATATTTCATTAAAATAAATACAGCTCACAGTGCAACGAAGCGAAGGGGGCACGTGATATTTCCCCCCTGGATATTTCTTGTACATTGCTGCTTTAAGCCTCTCTACGCCACATTTACCGCACGTAAAAACGGTGTAGAAATATTTTATTTTTTCGGGAAAGGGGAAATGTTTTCGTATACATGCTCAGCAAGGCGGACAGGGGAAGAATACATAACCATTTCGGTTTGGTTTATCTCTACTGTTTCCAGCACGCAGAAACAATAATGTGCAATATCTGCTGTCGGATGGTTAAGTGGAAAACAAATCTGTAGATGTTAATATTTTCTGGCATGACAAATGCCGCAATAAAAAAAAAAAGGTCGTACATAACTTTTTGTAGTGGAGAACATTCGGGGCAAGCAATAGATGGTGTAAACGTAAATCTTATATAATATACATCAAATATATTTTCATGCGTGGGAAAAACTTTTGGTACTTATCGAAATATTCCTACGGCATGTTTCTCACTGTACAANAAACGGTGTAGAAATATTTTATTTTTTCGGGAAAGGGGAAATGTTTTCGTATACATGCTCAGCAAGGCGGACAGGGAAAGAATACATAACCATTTCGGCTTGGTTTATCTCTTCACAGAGAAACTGCTTTCATTTTAGTTATAAAACTTCTGTTTCCAGCACGCCGAAACAATAATGTGCAATATCTGCTGTCGGATGGTTAAGTGGAAAACAAATCTGTAGATGTTAATATTTTCTGGCATGACAAATGCCGCAATAAAAAAAAATAGGTCGTAGATAACTTTTTGTAGTGGAGAACATTCGGGACAAGCAATAGATGGTGTAAACGTAAATCTTATATAATTTACATAAAATATATTTTCATGCGTGGGAAAAACTTTTGGTACTTATCGAAATATTCCTACGGCATGTTTCTCACTGTACAAGAAAATTTTGAAATATGGACCCGACCAAACTTCCTCTTGAACTGACAAACTGTTTAAACTGTGCTACCGGCTTGGAATTTACGGCATGAGGTGCATTACGTATATATTTATGTAAGAAATTCTCTTAGTTTAATGAACGCTTCTGAAAATACTCTTTTAATAAATTTTTATTATGTAGATAATAAGGCGGCAAACAAACCATTTGACATTCCCGTGGGAGCTTTTGAATTGCCATTTGTAATTCAAGAATTATTTGAGTCCCATTTCCTGACAGATACTTGCCAGCTGCAAATCTGCAGACGGCATTATTATTTTTATTTTTTTTCAAATCGCTAAGACNTCAAATTGCTAAGACAAGCTTCCGGCCATTATAAAATAAAATGCTTAAAATGGCGTTGATTGCGAATAACCATGAAACAAGGGCATATTGCAGAGGTCACCAAGTTAAACTTCAAGAATTGAGTGTTACAACATGACATATGCAGATGAGCATGTGGCAACTAAACTGCAGATGTTTAATTGCAAGAAACGTTTTGCTTCAAACTTAAACAAAAACCTAACCCGAAAGGAGCGTGAGTCCAGTGTATGAGGCAGGCTGCAGGTATTTTGTAGAATGTTTCTATTTCACCCGGACATATTCGATGCACGTTTGTACAGTTACTGTATAATAGGACTATCTCAGTTTTTTGAAAACTACATTGAGATCCTGTCTTTTCTCGGGCGAACGAAGGGCAAGAAATCATTATATAAAAATTATTTTCAGAATTAGATTTAAAAACGTTGTATTGGAAAGTTAAAACTAGAATCAGGTTTAAATTTTGGAGAGGGAGGGCTGGAGGTAAAAGCAAACTTGGAGTTTCGCCTTCCGACAACACGGGATTGCACATTCGCGTTTCNGGAGAGGGAGGGCTGGAGGTAAAAGCAAACTTGGAGTTTCGCCTTCCGACAACACGGGATTGCACATTCGCGTTTCAGCGCACGCGAACAAGTTAAGTCGTGTCAAACAAGTCCACACACCCCTTTGTCGGCGGGGTTATTCGCCGCGTTGGGGGTTAACCGAGCGTGGTTCACAGTTCAACACTTAACACATCGATAAAAATCTACAGGTTTTCGGAAGCGAGTATGAGAAACGGCAATTCTGGATAGTATTTTTTCGCTTAATTTGTAGGCTAATATGAACCTTTTTCCAGCGTGATGCATTGTTACAGTCCATTCACGGTTACTTCCAATTTTTCTGAAGTCCTGCTTCCAGAACATTCCTCCACCTCGTGCAAACCAAGCTTAAACCGAGTCTAGAAAATTACACCAAGGGACAACGCACCGCATTNGAACATTCCTCCACCTCGTGCAAACCAAGCTTAAACCGAGTCTAGAAAATTACACCAAGGGACAACGCACCGCATTCGCGCGCACTCACTTGAATCATATTTTGCATGAGAACTATTTCTTACTAGGCATTACCAACACAGTCGTTTTTCCCCCGTTTTTATTAAAATACGTGATATGTCGGACATTGCAATATATGGATAAAGTGAAAGTAAAAATCCCATTTAACAAAACATTAGGTACATTTATTTTAACAGAAATACAAGACGCTTGTGACACACAGCATACTTCGGAAACAACCAAACACGTTACATATGCGCGGTGAAAAATGTATGCATTTGTACAAGGATTTTTTTTGAAACTGTATAGTTTCAAATATATTTTTGCAACACTACAAATTAATTAGAGTAAATTTCACAAAACCTTTGCGTAGAATGTGTAAAAGTAATTTTGAATTTTAACAAGAAAGTTTTGTAGACTTCAAGTTTATTGTAAATATTCAGCAACATAATCAGTTTCTTATGTTTCCCCGAAATTATGAGTTGTAAATGTAACATGTTTCAGCTGTAAAGTTACAAGAATATCTTTGGCAACTAGTTTCCGAAGATCTGCTTGTGACAAGTACAGAAATTTGTTACTGCGTGGGGTGATTTTTTTTTTCTAAGGTCCGGTCCAAAACACAAAGTGTGCAGAAACCGTGAATGGAGTATATGCCGTGGATATGCACTTTGCGCACTGAAACGTATGCTCAAAAAGTATAAGGCAGAATGTTTTATTTACGATTTCATTTCCATGGTTTTTTTTTTACAGTGCCTTTCAGAAACCCGTAGACACATTTCACGGCGTGTTCAGCGGTGACTCGTGTACCACGTACTCGTAAGTAATGGGGGAATTGTTGAAGTCCTGCGGGTTGCGGAGGCCTATCTCGCCAGGCGTCCAGCGGACTGCCCCCAGTCACGCCCTTCCTAAGGGCGGCTCGGTCGGGAGAGGGCGCAGCGCTTGACGCCGCCGCCGGACGCGGGGACCCATCAGCTGCAGCGGCGCAGGAGAGCCCAGCACGTGAGCCACACGAGGGTCCACGACGACGCCTCGCGAGGGGGGGCTGCGCGGTGCCCCGCACCGTACGCGCCCGGGGGCTGCATCGCCGGGTACGGCCCCATCGACGGCAGCGGGTAGTCCAGGTCGTCGAAGTCTGCGGGCATACAGACACACACGCGTGGGCGCGTGCCGACAATTCTACGTCTCGATTGCTCGTACAGGCGGTTCATGGTTAAGTTAAACCATGAACCGCCTGCACGAGCAATCGAGACGTAGCTTTTCCGTAGCTACTATCTTCCGTAGCTTATAATGAGGTACTGCACCCCACTGTACAACATGCAAAACTCGTAAAAAAAAATTGTCACACCAACTACTATAGAAGACAAATGTATGATTTATGTTGCATGCGGAAGAATGAATATATATTGTATTACTGTAACATATTTTTGTAGAGCCATAATAATTACTCTATTAATATGTAAAGTACTAAAAATTATTTTTTTTATATTATTACCAAAAATAATTTTATGTGCTTTTATTTCAATAATTTTTCGAAGCAAAAATGGCTTGAACATAAAATAAATTATTAAAATGATCGCTAATATTTATCGATTACACATTTTATTAAACGTAAAGATTAGAGATAACTTAAATAATAGATTTTATGTAAAAGTAATTTTAGCTTCGAAAATTTATTGAAATAAACGTTCATGATAAAATTACTATTGGTAATAATATTATATATTTATGTATTACTTAGAAATGTAATTTGTGCACCAGTTTTTAAAATAAGCCAACGACCTTATATTTCAAACCAACACAGCCCTGTTTACTTTACTCTTAATTTTCACTTCATATAACTTCTCGTCATATAAAATTCGTTTGCCATTTCTTCAATTTAAACAAGACAGCATTACCACGTGCTAAGTTAAATGAACTGAAATGAAAATCGCCTTAAAAATATTAATTACATGTAACCTCTTATGAATTCTCGGCAAAATATCTCCTTGTCGTTGACTTTAAATTTCAACTTTTCCTAATCGTAATTTCACGAGTCCTTTGACTAACTTGTACGTATGTATGTGTCAAGTTACACAGGAAACAACATGCCAAGAATCAAACTTAAATTGAAATACTAAAGTTTACAGTTGTGCAAAAAACTTTGTCGTGTGACGGTTTAGGAATTTTAGAGCGACGCTGGCCTAAACCCCCCCCCC
>NQII01004097.1:0-11696 GCA_002778355.1 Clitarchus hookeri | reverse complement strand
GAGAGCAGTGAGTCGAAGACCGCCGAGCAGAGAGTTAGGTCAGGTGTTCGGACCCCTGGCCACGTCAGTACGTCAGTAGAACAGCAGTCCAGTAAGACAGCAGCACCCGCAGGCTTTTGCCAAAGGCCGCCCATCGCCGGAGATCACCCACCACAGCTGACAGCACTCGCCGCTGAATTAAGTATAAAAATCGTCGCCCAGAGAAGCCCCACTCAACCACGAAGTCACCCAGTGAATACGAGTAGTCAAATTAGGTACCACACCTCGGAAGGGCTGATGTATGTAGTACTTGTGTAAACTCCAGACAATATATTCGTCCTTAACAAATGAAACAATAAAAGGCTTCATTATTACAATACCCTCAACCTCCAAGCACATTATAGTCTGTGCCTGGGGGCATTAACCATGACACTATAAGCCACACTGTCTTCCAGAGTGGCGGTATAGCGTCAAGCTAAATTGGCGCACAACTGTGGGGCCTAAATACGTCAACTTTAATAAGAACATCTGAAAAAAAAATACCGCTCCTAAATACATTTAAGCATACTACAATACGCTTGGTATGGACGGTAAAGTGAGTACTTTGGAAGATCTATTTTTTGCAATAATAGTCAATACATATAATTTATTTTATATTTAGACGTTAACTTCAGAGTGCGATGAAATATACATACTGTTTTTAAATATATACTGTATTGGCATGTCAATAACAAAAAGATAGTTAAATTATAAAAAAAAAATTTAGAAGGGAAAAGTAACTACGGCTTCTAAAGTTCTCACTTTACCTTGAACAGCGTATAATTAAGTTTGCAGCGTATCAATAAAATAATTCTAATACGTGAAGTTGTACTGAGAATACGATGTTTTAATTTATGGCCATTGAAATTCATACTTTTTGTTTAACACTCGCCAATATAAAAATCCGTCCTCTAACGGCACGTGAATAAAGTAATCAAACGTATTGCAATGATAATTTTATAGTGGCAGGACGTAAATTGAGAAGAAAATGCAGATCATTAGCAGAGCTTTTAAAAGTGCTGAAGCAGACGTTAACAAACAACGTAGGCGACTATATATAAAAGATTCAACAGCCTAAATAAAGATTTTTCTTTGTGTAAAGGACCCCGACTAGTTGGCGCTTGAAATGTGTTTCAAATAAATATTTTGTTTACGAAATTATAAAACGTGTGTCAATGCACTGAATTACGAAAATAGGACATACTTGAGACAACGGATTGTCCAGTGATTTCAAGAAATCGCGAACATTAGTTGCCTACCGCATTTTGGAGCATTCCTCCGTTTATTTTTCGAATACTGGAGGGCTCTGCATTGAACCTTGCCACGTACTTCACACGAATAAACTGAAAGGGTCACCTCATGGTATTTTAGCCCATATCGCTTTCTTGCTACCGTACTTCAAACTAGGGAAATACATGAAGTTAGACGGACCCCTTAACGCTAATTACCTGCGCCGTTGTTCATCCAGTCAGGAAACTACAGCTAGCCTTCGCGTTTTCTATTTCCAAGAACGCGAAAAACTGTTCTTCCTCGCCGCTCGCAGACTCCAATTACACACATATTTGAACCCAAACTACATAAACCGGAGAGCATTTCGGGAATTCATTTTGACCGACGGCTAGGTTTCAAGTTCCTCTGTATGCCCGAGCTACTACCGTTTGTTTATTTGCTACTGTTGTAGAGCGTTTTGATTGTATCACACGATTCATGAGCTTGTTACATTTTTGTTTTACGTTTATTACTCACACTCACAGTTACTCAGAGCGTGGTTAAAGATGTGTGATGAAATAACGGTACAAAAAATCTCTAAGTGTACCTCGCCCCCGAACGAATCAGCAGAGCACAAGTAGCTACGATGTACCGCAGAGTACAAAAATGAGCATGGGTTACAGTTGTTTCACTGCTAGAGTAAGCATTATTTTCCATACTTTTCACTTATGTTAATTTTACTAGGATCACATATTTAACACTTACTCTGCTTATCTTTCGAAATGAAACTATATAAACGAGGCAGACGTAAAATGAAATTAAAGTGTGATCACAAAGTAAAAAGCCATTTTTGTTCCTTCTACCCATACGAGTGCATGCATTGGTAGACGAGCACCTTAACAAAGGTTGATCAGAGCAGTCAAGGTTAGATTTACAGCAAAGCAATTACCGAATTATCGTGTGTGCATAACGTGGTGGATGTTGCCGTTTGCCGGTACAGTTTTCACGGGGTTCTCCCGTTACATATCGTCCTTATGTCGCATCTCCGCCTCACTTCACCCCTCATGGTAGGCTAAAACTTTGTGGTCCAGCACATTACAAATCATACAACTTGACAACTGCTCTACATGTCATTAGCCGTAAATAGTAATTTTACAGTTATTTTACGCAAAAGTGCTTCAGGCCACACTAGATGGGTAATTCAACAGGAAAAGAGAACTATAAGCCAGTTGACTTTAATGCGATCAAACAGGCCAGTTGAAATGTAAGATTCTGAAAAATTACAGTTTATACCAAGTATATTTAAAGCTGTGAATGATGACACGTAGGTTGTGATTAGTCGAAGAGAAATACAAGTATTCTGGCACTTTAAATATTTTGGTTTTTTTTTTTTCCAAACCAGGCAAGGGGACATCTAAAAGGTAGGCAAAGTAAAGTTTGGACTGCCTGAAATCTAAGTGGAGTGATTTTGCGAGTACCTTTTAAAGATAAGTGATAGTTTTCGGCGTGGTAAACTTCAAGATAAATCGCTTTTAGGGACTAGAGACAGTATATAAGATGTCATTAAATCAAATCCCCGTAAATCGCCCGCATTATCTTTTTCAAATATGTTTGGCAAATAACTTTGAAGAGAATATTTAACCAGACTGATGGTGTTCTATTGTTCAATACAACTGGAAAATCTGCCAGCGTTGCTTAATTTTATTTGAAACACGTGTGTTTTTTAGAAACTATCTTTTATATTTTAATACTGCTGTTATGTTACCATACAGTAAATTGCAGTAGTTAGTAACCAATATGATTTGCTATTTATTTTACATTTCTAAATAATACATCGATTTCAGGTACCCAAAATGTTTGCTTGGAATGCGAAATGAATGAAACTGACTTTTCTATTTTATTGTACAGTATGCACTGACAATAGCCGGCAGGCATCGACGAAGATGAAACAAATTAACTGACTCTAATGCGAAGACCGCAATTTTGATGTATAGTGTTGCTCACAGCAACAGATTTTGAGCAAGTATATAACAACCCAAACCAGTAAATAATCAAAGAAACCGGTACATTCAAAAATAAGTTCGATTAAAATTGAATACACTAAATATTTTAATACAAACTTGGCTGCACTTTTCACGTTTCGGTGACGTTACAAAACACTAAATTTGGAAGTCTGACGACAAAATCTGACAGTGTGGCATAGACTATGGAGAAGCAGAATTCCCACACGACCAAAACTTAACGTTAGATAACAAGTCCAATGGCCAACCGGGGTGAGACATTTAATGTGTAAAATTATTTGCTATATGGATTGTTTACTGTAAATTAAAAAAACGGCAAAAGCATCTGATATTTTCTTTTGGATTTTACACATACTAGTGAAACTGTAGAATATATAGGTGCTTACATATAAATAAATGTAAAAAAATTAGTAATACCTTTGTTTGTTTTTTATTACAAAATTGTTTGAGTAAATAATACCACAAACCTCTTTGATGCAAGTGTAATTAATGATTGTTTACATATACCAATTAACTCTTATTTGATGTATTGGTTGTTACAAAAAGAAGCGAGAATGTAAAGAAATTAAAAATTACCAGAATTCCTCCATTCGTCTGACCCGAAGTCTCTTAGCACCTGGTTCTCAGATGCTCGATCTTTGGAATACCTTCCTCTTCCAGTACCTGAAATAAAAGTACAAATTTAAAAAAACCTCTCGAGCAAACAAAATAAAAGTAGCTAGACTACACTATAATACACTCGAGCCTAAATGTTCATAGGTGTTCCTTCAGTTCAACACCAAAACGATATTTAAAAAATATGTAATGTTGTCCCTACTGGTAAGGGGTTAGAATTATATTAGGAAATATATTAAATTAGCCGTAAGCAGGCCACACGACAAACGATAAGAAGAATTTTCTCACGTCTCTTGTCATGAGGTGATTGTAATTCCACAACACGACTGCGAAGAAAGACTGCTACGGACGAGATGCATCAACTAGAGGAGTTACCACGTGTCGATGAAACCCGCACATGGGTATGCGAGATTTCCAGGTTCATAGGAATAAGTAAAGCAAGTATGTTACGGAAAATGAGCCAACGGAAATTCCGTCTATATCAAGTGACTCTTCATCAGGCATTACATGAAAGTGATTTCCAATAACGTGTTCCGTTTTGCAGGTTTGTTCTGATGTCTGTAAGAGATGACTGAACTTTTCTTAGGAACATACTATTTACCAATGAAGCGACCTTCACAAATCATGGGCGCGTATATTTACGATATGTACTAATTGCCGATGAAGAATCCGCGTTGAGTCAGCACGTGGAGCACCAGCGACAGTGGAAAGTAAACGTGTGGTGTGTGTAATCGTTGGAGACTACATCATAGTGCTATACTTTTTGACATACATCGTGATATATGGTTTCAGCATGATGGTTGTCCTGCACATTTTTCTTTGGTGGCGAGCAAAGTGTTAAATGAAACGTTTCCAAACCCATGGTTAGGATGTGGCGGTGTTGTATTATGGCCAGCTCGCTCCCCCAACACACACCTCGATTTTTTCCTGTGGGAAACCCTGAAAGATATGGTAAACAACACGGTTCCTACGACGACATAAGACATTCAGGAACGCATACTGGCAGCTTGCTGAGGTATTACGCCAGGAACGAGCCAGGTCGCTCGTCGCTCACTACATGCACGTTTACAGATGTGTATTGCTGTCGATGGTAAACGCATCGAACAGATGCTGTGGGAATACCTAATGTGAAACATTTCAACGATAACTGTGCTCTTTTGTACTATGCATGCGGATGAGATTGCATTTACGCTTAGGTTGGTTTGTTCTTTTTTTGTCATGCATCTGTACGCACTCGTTACTCAGTACAGTTAATGACTTGGAAGGAAGTATCTTCTATTTCGTTAGAATCTGAATAAAATGTAATGTATTGATATCAGACTCGCACTCAGATTGCCCGTCTTCCCTTCGTTGCGGTGCTCTCGTTTGTCCAATATCGTGTTCCGTGCCCCCTCCCATTCTCAGACAAGAGCTATTCTTCTATAAGGAAGCGGTCCCGCCAGGATAAGTCACGGCGCGTTTTACTTGCTTACAGCTGTGAGTTCAGGTCCACTGTCCCATGCTACCGGTCCACTTAACCGAATCATAATTTCACATTATTTATAGATGTTTATATGTTACTATCCATTGCATATGCTATATCACTGAATTCCTCTTTGAACGTACTTTCAGATTCCGTGTAATTAAATGCATGCTTCAAGGAGAAAAATCATATGTGGTTTAATTATTTATGTCCATACACGTGTTACGAATAGTCACTCCGGCAAACTACTTGCCCCCGTAAGTAATTTCATTTATCGAAAACCACCAGCGTGTTACATTTTTCACATACGTTTGTGTGTATATACATATACACACANCTGAGGTGACAAAGTCATGGGATAACAATATGTAAATATACAGAAGGCAGTAGTATCGGGTACAAAATGTATAAATGGGCAGTTCATTGGTTGGCCTTTCATTTTTGGTCAAGTGATTCATGTGAAAAGAATTTCCGACGTGATTATGGCCGCACGACGGCAATTGACAGACTTTGAAAGCGGAATGGTAGTTGGAGCTAGACGCATGGGACATTCCATTTCTGAAATGGTTAGGGAATTCAACATTCTGAAATCCACAGTGTCAAGAGTGTGCTGAGAATACCTAATTTCAGGCATAACCTCCTACCATGGACAACGCGGTGGCCGTCCGCCTGCACTTAATGACTGAGACCAACGAAGTGTGCGCAGAATGGTCAGTGTTAACATACAAGCAACACTGCGTGAAATAACCGCAGGAATTAATGTGGGACGTAAGACGGACGTGTCAGTTAGGACAGTGCGGCGAACTTTGGCTGTACTGGGCTATGTGAGCAGAAGACCGACTCGAGTGCCTTTACTATCAGCACGACTTCACCTGCAGCGCCTCTCCTGGGCTCGTGACCATATCAGTTGGACCCTAGATGACTGGAAAACTGTGGCTTGGTCAGATGAGTCTCGATTTCAGTTGGTAAGAGCTGATGGTAGGGTTCGAGTGTGGCGCAGACCCCACGAATCCATGGACCCAAGTTGTCAACACGGAACTGTGCAAGCTGGTGGTGGCTCCATAATGGCGTGGGCGGTTTTTACATGGAATGGTATGGGTCCTCTGGTACAACTGAACCGATCATTAACTGGAAAGAGTTGTGTTCAGGTACTTGGAGACCACTTAGAGCCGTTCATGGACTTCATGTACCCAAACAATGATGACATTTTTATGGATGACAATGCATCATGCCACCGGGCCACAACTGTTCGCGATTGGTATGAAGAACATTCTGGACAATTCCAGTGAATGATTTGGCCACTAAGATCGCCCGACATGAATCCCATCGAACATTTATGGGATATAATCGAGAAGTCAGTTCGTGCACAAACTCATGCACCGGCAACACTTTCGCAATTATGGACAACTATAGAGGCAGCATGGCTCAATATTTCTGCAGGGGACTACCAACGACTTGTTGAGTCCATGCCATGTCGAGTTGCTGCAATTCGCCGGGCAAAGAAGGTCTGACACGATATTTGGAGGTATCCCATGACTTTTGTCGCCTTAGTGTATATATATATATATATATAAATAAAGCTTTCTTCTGTAAGTGTTTCTTAAACAGTATATTTCCTCTGGAAGTACATCAGAACATCATCTCAGAAAATGTAATATATATATAAATATTTAGCATTTGCTGTGAATTTTAATTGCATGTAAACGGCTGAGATATTGGTTGTAACATATGATAGAGAAAATAGAATATTTTTAACGATAAGGAACAATGTATTTTCCAATTAAGCTTAATATTCGAGTTAATAATCAACTAATAAAATTTTTACCATTTTAGGATATTTTTAAAATTTCAGATTAAAGGGTCTTCATGAACAACTAAATCTTGAGGAGGGGGATCTTAGAACTAAACGATTACATTCACTTTGGGGGTTGAAACTGAACCTTTTAGAGGCAATGAGTTAAGTTTTATATCAGCTATAATAATCCACTTTCCTCTCTTAAACAGAGAGCTGTCATTGGCTGTATCATAGCAACAGTCAATTTTGAAAAAGAAAATGCGGTTTTAATAAGGTGAATCAATAAGTAATTTTCCTGCGGTACTATGTAGGCTAAGAAAATTTCAGTTTCTCACATGTAGGACTACAAAAAAAGGTTTATGACGCTTTGTTTTCCAACAGTATGATGTAGGTCCTTGAAGTACAGGGCTTATTGTTGACTTAACTCGGAATTAATTGAATACTGGGATTTAGTTTTTATTGTGCCAAATACCGGTTCATCGACATAAAAGAAGACATGTCCATTTATTACGAATCTAAGGTGTTGATATATTTATTGTATTTTTGCGCTCTTTTCCGGAATGCAGAACACTATCGCCTACGCGTAATCAGCGCGTTAGCCAGTGCGAAAGTACACTACGTGCCATCGTTCTGCTGACGTAAAAAACACTAAATAAACAAGTAATCGTTTACCTCAGATTTTTAAAATTTGCCGTAATTATATGGCAAAAAATATAAAAATTTCATTTCGGATTACATCAATTATTGTTGCTACATTTTCTTACCATGTTATTTTCTACGGCACACGATTTTTATTCATTATGCTGAATGTTTTTGTTCTTTGACTGTTTTCTTTCATTTCTCCCCACAATGCGTTTATTGCGAAATAACATTTCTGCATATATTTTCATTATTATTAAGGAAGCATTCTTATTTTTCGTTAATTAATATTAATAAAAATTTCCTGCAATTACAACAACATTCAACGTTTTAAGTGTTTGTAACCGCTACAAAGGTTGGATGCTACTTTATGTTTTAAATAATAGGTCTTAGTAACATGGATGTCCTAACTGCCACAGAAACGACATTTTTTGGATTGCAGTGTCGAAGACAGCTTCGTGTTGGCTCTGCTTTGTTGGTTTCTGAAACCCTGAGCTATGGGAAACGCGGAGATATTAAATATTCTACATTTACTGTGCTCAGTTGTGTATTTTGTCATTACGGATGTAGTTTTCTGTATACTAACGTTGGAAGTAACCACGTGTGGACTTTATTTTACAGTATATTTGCTCATCGCCTGACGGCGTAGGTACGTGACAACCTTAAAATATACACAAAACGTAATATATATTTTATTTCATGTATTTTCAAAATATGATATCCATTCTTTATGTAAGAAAATCGAAATATTATAAAAAATTGTTACTTCAGAAATGTGATTAAACGGTTTAAACTCTATGTTTTTCAATTATGAATTAAATTTCAGCTAAAATTTTCCTTACGTGATGGGGAAGAATAGGGGCAATTTCTTTGGGAAATGCGTCTCGAGGCCTACCTGCAGATATAGTTTTAACGTTTAGATTTTATTAAAACGGATTTTGTTGTAAAAACGTATATACGGACCGGAAACACATGGTATTCTAGGAATCTTACTATAGGATAACTTTTTTTGTGTAGAAATTAATACCCTCTTTTCTCTGATTTTCACTTCTAATCAAGTTACGGTACAGGATCATATTGCGGAATTATTCAGTGTATAAAATTGTAGAAAATACAGTTAAACAATTTTAAACGTGATAATAAAGTTATCCCGTATACTCATCGTAACTGGGTCTGTGCGGTAAGTTAGTATATTGATCACGAAACAATATTTCTAAAATATCGCAATTTAAGCGATATTCTAGGTCAGCGAGGTACAGTATTTTCGATATCAATACAAGCAACAATTTCTATAGGCCTATGCCGTCATCAATATTGAGTGCTCTCTGGCAGCTGTATATCGCACCGATACTTATGTGGTATACACGTTTCGAAACGATATTGAAAAGTTGATACCGCAACCACCCTAAGGTGGAACACGGAAGGGTTGCAGCAGACACGGGCACTTATTTCCTTCTTGCTCGCCGCCTGCCTTCCCCTCTGCGGTTCCCGCACAAGGCGAGGCGTGTGAGAAACCCGCTTCCCCCCCCCACGACCTCCATGCTTGGACCACTGCATCTAACCCTGGCTCACCCCCCTCCGCCCTCACTTCATGCTGAGAAGTGTACTCTGGTCCGAAGATGGTTTTCTCAACTAAACACGGGCACCACGCCGGCAAACTGGGATGTGTATTGATCTTGGTTCCCGCGTGGTAGGTCTTCTGCCGTTCCAGAAATAACTGCACACAGAGAATTTTTTTTTTACTCACAAACATTTTAATCTCATCCGGAAACTTGAGCGGAATCATTCGACAATGACAACGGCTACACAATCGTCTGTTTCTCTCGAGCCTTAATTAGTTGTTCATTGGCGATTTCTCCAGTTTAACCCCTGCACAGGTACTGAGGGATCCTGTCCTGAATGCTTTTTCTAAGTTTTACATTACGATGAATCCCGTTTTTGCTTTTCGATTCTTGTTCGTCCTCGACGGTCCCGTTTTCTAAACTTCTCTCTGGCGTCTTACTCGAGGCCAAAAGTCGTTAACCGCAATCCGTGAGTAGAAGCATATTTTGCTTGTCTAACTGTTACGGGCTACCATACAGTTCCGGTTGTTACAATATTTATTTCTTTCGTTAAACAGGCATTTATGAAGCCCGTTTCTGCACTCAGCTTCCATGGCTCAGGAGCATCGTGACTAACTTGTAAACGGATGGACTGGGGTTCTTAACCCGATCTAGTAAGCGAGGATTTTCAATTCAATTTTGGGCTCACATTCGAATTGAATATTGCCTTTAACTCTGTCTAAATAAGCTTATCAAGGTTGGGAGATACAGTAAAGAAATCCTTGTGTGTTGTCCGCCTAGGAATACTGTATCTTCTCCTGTGTTTAGTGATGAGACGGCGGTTTAGTGATGAGACTTCTCGTTTCCCACCTAGGGGAATCGGGTTCCATTCCCAGAATTTCGCATGTGGGAATCGTGCCGGACGATGCCACTGGTGGGCAGGTTTCCTCGGGGATCTACCGCTTCGCTTCACCCCCATTGGCTATCAAGGTCTCGATGTAAAGAGCCGCCCGAATCTCGTCACTCATCACTATGTATAGATCACATAGGGATTTCTCTTATAAAATGCTGGAGTTAAATTTTTCTTTCTTTCCGTTGGTGTTTCGTTTGTAATGATTCGAAAGTACGGGATTTTGTGTTAATCTTACTTGTCTGAGAATGTGCCTACATTCAAACATTCTTCTTTTAAAATACCTTCCTTTGTGACGCACCTTGCATAGCAGCGTTTACTGTGACAGGTAATATTGTAGTTGCGAAATTAAATATATTTTTTTTTTATCATTTATAGTAATAAAATAAGTATTCAGATATGAAGTATTCCGTTGATATGTTCGCTTCCCCCAAAAATATTCACTATAATATGCACCTTATCAAATAGTTTAGTGTGCTGAAATGTGATTTAATCTAACACATGGCACCTGAAATTGCCATGTCCTTTACGGTTCTCAAATCGGAATGATTATAAATTGAAGTGGAAATTCAGCATAGCACACCATGACAAGGTTTGACTAAGATAATTCACGCTAGTCACTGTACTGTTGTGTGGATGCCCGAAAAAGCAAACGTCTAGAATACCAGATCCATTGTGTGCAGTCATTCCCTGTAGAACGAACCTGCACGTAAAACTGAGCTCTTTGGCTGTAGTAACTTGCTTCACAAATACGCTATCATCCTTAGCAACGTCACAATCGAAAGAACCAATATTCCGGAAAACAGGTCTTGAAAAATATATCTTCTTATGTCAACGTGCCCGCCTCATGGCACTGTGAAAACCAATTAAGTTCACAGAAAATTTTATACAACTACTCCCGAACAACTTTCAACTACTACCAACAAAACTCCGCAGCAACACTCAGTAAGTATTGTAGTTGCCTCACGGCACCTCAGCCATAAGCGCAATATTAAATAATCACTGTAAGCGTATTTGCCTGAGTTACAATGTACAATTCATAGCGTTAAACACTTAATGGCATTTTAAAAATTGCTATTCTGACGCCACAGTTACAGACGGTAGACGGTTATAGAAGTTATCGTGAGATAGTAAACATTTCATTTTGTCGCAATTTGTTGTTATTGCATATTTTATTTTATTTATGTTTATTCACAGACTACTTATTAANTATTTTATTTATGTTTATTCACAGACTACTTATTAATGATCAGCTATACGTTATTCCCTGTTGTAAACACTTTCATCAGCTAAGTATTCTTGTATGTTTAAAAAACCACTGACCTACTTGTAAATCATTTTGTGCAACTGTGTCTGGGAAAAGTACAGCGTGACATAATACACTGTAACGCGTTTAAAACAAATACTGTACAACTTTGTTAATTCACATTTCTGAGAATTTAATTTTGACAGCTTACATTATATTATACTCAAAATTTGCTTCTTT
>NQII01004096.1:213608-226916 GCA_002778355.1 Clitarchus hookeri | reverse complement strand
CCGCTAGGTTGTTCGCGGTAATTATTCAGCGGTGGCGCTAATGGCGGTCGCTTTGCGCCCTCGTGCGTGGGCACCAGGCGCTACGGTGTCCCCTCCCCTCCTTAACCAGCCCTCTTAGTGTGACGGCTTCACCTCCACGCTATGCTGGCTTTGTGTAGTTAAATGTCGGACCCCGAGTATTAATAATTTTATATTTCTACCTAACATTGTTCAACTCGTACGCATTGTATGTGATAGCATTTTCCTCGATTAAAAACCTTTTACACTTTATATTTTTTGAATGCTTTGATATCCAATACAAAATTTTCTGTTTTGCTGTAGCTGTAATGCCAAATACTAACTAAGTTTTACAGATGAAACATTTACAAAGAAGACTAATCCCATGGGCTACCGCGTGACATGTATGTAGTCACGAAATAACAAGTAATATATATGAAAAAAATTGTAGAGTATAAAAAAATTATTGCATATTTAAAAAAAAAATTTAATATATGAACTGTTATTTAGTTTTTACATGTGTAAAGCAGTAGACTAGGGCATTAGTTCATGTTGTAAATTTATTCATCTGTACAACGGCTGCAACAAAACAGAAGAATTTTGTATTTTACATCAAATTATAAAAAAAAAATTAAGTGTAAAAAAATTTTTATTCTAGGAGAATGTTATCACATGTGAGCTGAACAATGTTTGTTACAATTATAGTANTTAAGTGTAAAAAAATTTTTATTCTAGGAGAATGTTATCACATGTGAGCTGAACAATGTTTGTTACAATTATAGTATAATTAATTTTTTTGGGTCCAACACCTTTAAGAGCAAATCAGCTCGGCTATCATAGATATATGCTGTTCACGGTAAACTTAGCACTTCCGAAAGCCCTGCTCAAGATCTGCAGGTATATATAGTCTATTCGCGCTTTCTTCACACACTTTGAATCAAACCTTTTAAAAATCACCCATTGTATGACGTGTTTGGTTTTATGTCCTAATTACGTTATTTATGACAAGCATTTTATACATACGTTAACATAAAAGTACACCAAAGTATTTTATTTTGATTAAATTAAAATTGTATTTATTATTAAAATGCAAATATAATTTTTCTTTTATAATTCATATAAATTTAACAGTGAGAAAATAGCTGTGTTGGTAATGACTAGTAATAAATAGATCTTATGCAATATATTGTTACACTGAGTGCGGACGAATGCGGTGTGTTTTCCCTTTGGTGTAATTTTATAGACTTTGTTAAATTAATTCTACTCATGTTAAGAACAAAACGATTTTCCTTGTGGAAGAGTTTGGAATAGGGAAAATTTCCTCCACTAGATGCACAATGTTTCAAAGAGGTCACTTATGATTAAAATTTTAAGCTACGTGAATAAAAAAAGAGAAATGCTTTACATAGATAAGTAGTTATTTCATATTTGATTTATTATTGTTGGAATTACTATGTTTTTAACATATAAAAAAGAAAATTCAGGTATGCATGCAACACTAGCGCTTATCTAGTGGATAAAAATGNTACTATGTTTTTAACATATAAAAAAGAAAATTCAGGTATGCATGCAACACTAGCGCTTATCTAGTGGATAAAAATGTAATTTGCCAAACTAACAGCATTGAGCTTCACAACCTGAGTAGAATAAACTTTAACTTGATTAAACTTTTTTTGCATGAGGCGGAAGAACAACCTGGAAGCAGAACTTACGCAGGGCGTCAGAAGAGTTGGAAATAAAAGTGAATGGAGTATATGCATATTGTGTATTCGTCTATATGTAAAACTAACATAGTCATGAGCTTGGCCACTTATGAGTTAGTCAAGTGAAACGAAATTATTAAAAAAGTCAATATTTTCAATGTGCTTATTTATTATCTTGTGTCCATAAAAACAGAAAGCCAAATATATAATTTTACAATTCACAAACTCTTACCTAACACTTTCTGTCCAATGTGCCCGTTAAAAAATATATATGTATGGGCAGTGCAATTTATCAAAAGTTTATATCAGTAGTTCTCAAATAACTGTGAATAACCTATAAACATCAAATTGAATCAATGTTTGTGATATATATNTTATATCAGTAGTTCTCAAATAACTGTGAATAACCTATAAACATCAAATTGAATCAATGTTTGTGATATATATATATATATACATACATCTTGCACAAATAGGATTATATAACTTATTGCTTATACCTATAATTTATATGAATATANTTATATCAGTAGTTCTCAAATAACTGTGAATAACCTATAAACATCAAATTGAATCAATGTTTGTGATATATATATACATACATCTTGCACAAATAGGATTATATAACTTATTGCTTATACCTATAATTTATATGAATATANGATATATATATACATACATCTTGCACAAATAGGATTATATAACTTATTGCTTATACCTATAATTTATATGAATATATATGTACACTGAAGAGCCAAAAAAACTGGTATACCTGCCTAATATCGTGTAGGGCCCCCGCGAGCACCCAGAAGTGCCGCAAGACGACGTGGCATGGACTCGACTAATGTCTGAAGGTATGCAGGAGGCAATTCACACCATGAATCCTGCAGGGCAGTCCACAAATCCAATCTGCGCCAATTTGAGAAAGGGTTGCACGTCTGTCACGTTTAATGATTCTCGTCAGTCGTCGTTTGTCCCGTTCTTTCACGATCTTTTTCCGGCCGCAGCGATGTCGAAGATGTGATGTTTTACCGGATTCCCGATATTCACGGTACACTCGTGAAATGGTCGTACGAGAAAATCCAAATGTTATCGCTACCTCGGAGATGCTATGTTCCATCTCTCGTGCGCCGACTATAACACCACGTTCAAACTCACTTAAATCTTGATAAACCCGCCTTTGTAGCAGCAGTAACCGATCTAGCAACTTTGCCAGACACTTCTTGTCTTATATAGGCGCTGCCGACCGCATCGCGTTACTCTGATTGGTTCCATGCTTCTGTTATTTGCATACGCACGCCTATACCGTTTTTTTTTGGCTCTTCAGTGTATGTGGGTTGTTGTGCCTGAGAACGTTTGACAGCTCAGCTAATTAGGGGTTTTTATCGAAAATTTTGTAACCTGCTGCAACATGTAAAATTAACCCTTTACTCTCCTATGTCGACCCTGATCCATCATATTTTGACGCACGGGAAAATATCTGCTTGTAACCACACAGGAGTACGATAGTACGTTCCAAAACATCCACAGAGTAAAGCAACACAACTCTGGCTACAGGAAATCTAGTTTAGCAGATTGCAATAAGAAGTTTGTGCTTTTTTACAAGGTTCAACTTAGAAGTTCAAAGGATTAACATTGTCACAGATTGTCTCGTTTTTTTGTATTGATCGAAAGAAATTCTGGAATTGTTAGTGACATAAACGTGGTAATTAGATAATCGTATTTAAATATGAGTAAAACGGTGCCGTATTGAACTAAATTAATTCACTGTCCACAAAATTTAAAATGATTGTATTAATATGTCGTTAATGCACAAGGCAACCTCTTCTAAGAATATTCAAAATTTACTGGGACGATGGCTGTCAGTGAATCTGTTACAGTGAGTCTGTTAAAATATGTGAAGTTTCAGAGCAGGGATATAATTTTCCAAAAGTTGATTTCAAACGTACCAATTAACCGTATACCAGCTATACAACTTTCAATGTAGTACGGCCACAAGACGAAAGTTATTTTCTAGAGAGCGTTTTTAAGGTCACTATTTTTCAACATTCACCCTAAAAGGAGATGAAAGTTTTTCAAATATTTCCTTTCTGCCACTATTTTGTTTACAATGTCAGTAAAAAAATTTATATAAAATCTAAATAATAATATAAATTACCCACGATAAACCATGATTTAAACACAGTCCAGTATAAGATGATGTGTTTTTTATTATTTAAAATATATGGTTAAGGCCGTATTCTATTCGAAAGTCTGTATATAATTTTTGTAGTAATCGCCTTAACTCACCTTTGCTTTATTTTTTATTTTTAGTTGTCTATGTATTACTTTGATAGTGCTATATCACAATAAAATAGTATAAATCCGCGTGGTTTCAACTTCGACCAGAATAAACGATGTCGATTAAAAAAATTATTCATAGAGAAAATGATACATTCTTCATGGCGATTAACTTCCCATTTAAGGGGAACATTATCCCGCCATATTATATTCTTGGTTTTTCTCGATTGTTTATATTTTTAAAAAGAAAATTCCGAAAGTTCCCATATACCAAACTATAATCTACTCGCGGTTTCCTCACACTTTTTGAATCAAACCTTTAAAAAATCACCCATGACGTGTTCGGTTGTTTACTAAATAAGGCATCTACCACAAGTGTTTTACACTTAACAAGAAGTAACTAATTTGTTATTAAATTTATATTTTTCTAACTTTTATCAATAAAATGTAGTGTTTTTTTTATAATTTAAATTAATTAAAAATAGGGACAAAATACGTACGTTGGTAATGCCTGGTAGTAAATAATTCTAGTTCAAAATATTATTAAACTGAATGCGCAGTGATGCGGTGCGTTGTACATTTGGTGTCATTTTCTAGACGTACCTAGTTAAGCTGTGTTTGCATGAGGCGGAGGAATATCCTGAAAGCAGAACTTACGCAGGGCTTCAGAAAAGTTGGAAGTAATCGCGAATGGACTACACTGCAATACTGACAAAACAATGGAACCACGAACTCATAATTACGTCAGAGTAATTATTCTGCCAAAATTTGCAAAATCAATTTTGTGGCCTAAGTATGAGCTCGTAGTTTCGTAGTCATGTCTGTGCTGATGTGTGAGGTCGATTACTAGTTGCGTATAGCGCTACTTCGGAACTTTCTTTTAAAAAATAGACAAGCTAGAAAAACCAATACTCTGATATAGCAATGGAAGGTTCTCCTTAATGGTTTCTAATGATAGCCTAAAAAATACATAAAAATATTATTTCGTTATCTTATTCGTTGTTAAATATTGTTGTGGCAGTTTCGTTGCCGCTGCAGAACTGTTTTTTATTGATTCTAAACAAAAACTTTTTGTATCAATACAAAATACCTGGGAATACACACAAAATCTATTGTAGCAAAACGTTTATGTTCTGTCTTTTCGTCTGTACACGAATTCCTCAATTCCTCACCAAAAAATTAGAAAATGGATAGGCATGCTATTTTTAGCTATTTTCTTGCTAACGAAGCAACTGGTTTTATAAATTTTTTATACCTTTACAGACAAAATAATAATAGTAATATTTTTAATTCCTCGGCAACAAGACTTATAACAATTTTAATCTAGTGGGTGCAAAATATTATTAAATAAATTTGACAGAATAGCTAAGCACGCTCGACTATTCTCGCAAAATCATTACTTGTTATTCAACAGTTTCAAATGCCCAAACGCGTGAACTTTTGATGTGACTGCGTAGTGGGTACAATCAATTTGCATAGAGTTAAAGCTATTACTTTTGTCAGCACTTTTATTCGGGCTTCATAAACAAACAGCTGAAATTATAGAGGAAGTAACGCAACTTACGTTACAGACGTGGGGGAGATTCGCTGAATAACTCACACACATTTTGTCCTCAGGTGATTCGTTACAGAGTTAGCCCTTTGAAAGTGCTGCACAAATGAATCGGGTGAACATCCCATTTGTGTTGTGTTCTATTATTAACTGATTAATGCAGCCTATCCCTCGTCTGATTATGTACTTGTCATAATAAACATGTTACTTTGCATACTTGCACGTGCATCACCTTATTTGTGCGGTTTGTGGTATCATTTTGAGCTCCAACTGGCAGTGCAGTTATGTGTCATTCTTCATGCGCAGTGTGTTTTGTACAGCACAACGCTTCTGCAGCATTGCGTCCGTTGCTACAGCAGCCAGTGTATAAAACGCAGTACTTCCGACAGTCACTGGTTGCCTTACTGCTAGGCTTTTATTCTCTCCATGCGAACTTCAAATTCGAAGGTGTACCTCTTTAAATGAATCGCGTGAGGACGAAATATCTGTCAGCTGTTCTTTTGGCGAATCCCCTTCTAACATCTGTGACGTACGTCACTGTTTGTCTAGTTTTTTTAAATATTATTTCTTTGGAATTTACATGAAGATAAAGTGTGGTTGGCTCCACAAAATCAATAACATCAAAAAGTAAGTTAAAAAGTAACACTGTAAAATTAAAATGTTGTTGTTTAATAAATAAAAATCATTTAAGGAACGCAACATAGTCAGAGTTGTTAAAAATATAGGAGGACTATTTGTATTATGCTTGCAAACTAACACTGATGTTTTCGCGATTCTCATAAAAATATGAAAATTTTGGAAAATGTAGTGTAAAAAGGAAATATAGTATCCAGTGTCAAATTTAATAATCATGTTCTGTTCTTTTCCCACTGAAAGATTTTTTAATTTCAACCGAATTGAAGCTCAGTAATTATATGTGTAGTGTATTAAATTTATGATCTGCTTACATTCATTTGTAATATTTACAAAAGATAAATATGGTATTAAAATAGTATGCGATACAATTTTTTAAATAATACTTTAATATCTGCAGACATATTTAATGTTAGTATAGTTAGATATGTTTAAGCTTATTCAAAAGAGTTTAGCAAATATTTATATTTTTATCTACAGTAAGTGAAAATGGGTTTTATGTTAGTCACATTAATTAAATAAAGAGCTTTACTAGTCCTTTCACTTTTACAAGAAAAGGGAATAAAATGCAATTTGTAAAAACAAAGGAAAGCCAGCTAAAATCTTCTATAAAATGAAGTCGGGTTTGACCCACTTTGTTTTGATAATAAAGTTATTGCCTTCATGTATGTGTTTTGTTATTACGTTAATTAAAGTCCTCGGTTTAGAACTAAAAGTAACCTACGGAAAGGAATAAGTGCTTTGTTGAAGAACGTTTTATTTAAAAACATCACATCCACCTGTAACTAAGAATATTAAGCCTGATCTCCTAAACTCATATGTATATGTAGCAGAATACTTAAAAATTCGGCAATAATATCAATTCGGCTTTATTCAGATTGTTCAAATTCACTCTGCGTCCGTTAATACCCTTTCTCGAATCCAAATAAAGTTTGTCTTAGTTGGCCGATTCGTACCATACCGACTCTCAAGTGATTTTCAAGGTGTTGACCAAACTGTAACATTTATTTTTCTCAGATAAATCTGAAAATAAAATACTAGCAAAATTTTGTGTTGCTAAATTTCGTTTGATTATTAACCGCGCAAATGTATTTAGCTTGACCAATGTGTAAACATTTTATATATTATAATGTTAAGTTCTAGCATAAACAGTGCCAGTTAGAAACAGTAAAACGTATTCGAAATAAAATTAAATGTAGCAATTCAGCATGTCTCCCTGTAACATTAGATTGTTAGCTAAAACTACATTATAATGAGGTGCTCTGCAAATAAATGACTAGNAAGCATGTCTCCCTGTAACATTAGATTGTTAGCTAAAACTACATTATAATGAGGTGCTCTGCAAATAAATGACTAGAATAAATAATTTAAAACCCTACGGAAATTATTTATTTCTATTGTAATCGTAATCACCACAAAACTTCTTGGTTTTACCGATAATTAAAAATATATTTAAACACACACGTTCGCAATTTTATTAACTTTCTGATGTACCGACAGTTTAATTGAAAGACAAGACAACATTTCAATATATGACTCCAGCATTTTCCAGCATTCCAGTATCAAAGATAACTAACTTGTTGGTAAAATATTAGCGTTTCTATGACCTAGCAATTCNGCATTTTCCAGCATTCCAGTATCAAAGATAACTAACTTGTTGGTAAAATATTAGCGTTTCTATGACCTAGCAATTCCGTTTGTAGAGTACCAGGAGTCCAAAAAAAATTGCCCTTTCAAATGAATATTTTCTTTGAACTGCATTTTGGTCTTATTCGAAAGATTCAATCGATTAAACTCTATGTTTATTTTCCGAAACTAATCCAGTGTTGTTCATCAATTACTTTTAAGAAAGTATTTATTTGTTTAACTTGCTATTTGTACACTTGCTTTCTCAATGCACGGTTTTAAGAAGTAAAATAACTTTCCATTCACGCATTGAAAAAAAATTTGCAACGATTTTCCTTGTCCAAAATGCTTTTAGTGAAAACGAAATAATTTTTCAGTAACCACACAAATGATTTTGTACCCACCGGAAAAAATGGTTGGGTAATTTCTTACAAAGCATTTTGTACCTGTATTGATTTTTTATTTTAGCATTTTGTATTTGATATTAAATTTAATTTTAGACAACATGTTATAATAAAAATAGTCAAGTACTGTAAAATTACTCACCTATTATATTTTTTTACTCGCCTGTTTGTACAATC
Organism: Clitarchus hookeri; assembly: GCA_002778355.1. Classification (NCBI taxonomy): domain Eukaryota; kingdom Metazoa; phylum Arthropoda; class Insecta; order Phasmatodea; family Phasmatidae; genus Clitarchus; species Clitarchus hookeri. The sequence goes on along the minus strand of NQII01004096.1, from coordinate 218,544 downwards.
ACGCTAGGATGAGTCCATATTCCCTTGTACTGGATGCTCGCTCTAGAACGCCGATTGTTCTCCGAGAGATGATCAAGCATGGTCTGGTAAACTACCTGAATCAGCATCCTTTCGACCGTCAGGAATCCTTCCCGGAACATAAAATGTCTCCGACTGGCGATGAAACCGCCGAACACATGAACCAGACAGCCGCACAGTGAGCCATTGTGCTGCAAATCATCCCGCCCGCAGACAATCGATGAATCGATGGTAAAGGCCGGGCGATACACGCCAGTTGGCCGCAGATCAGACTCGAGGTTCCATCGCGTGGTGTGCTATTTCTGTTATCCGAGAGCAAGTGATGTTTTTCACGAGCAGATAAGTAGCAGAAATGGCAGTTGCTCTCTGTATAATGACACGAGCGACAAGCAACAGAAACTAACATGTCGGGAAAAAATAAATACTTTTATTAGGAAATTCGCGTTAGAGTCCATTCACGGTTACTTCCAATTTATCTGAATTCCTACTAAAGTTCTACTTCCAGGATATTCCTCCACCTCATGCAAACAAAGCTTAATCAAGTCTAAAAATTACACCAAAGGGACTGCGCGCAACATTCGTGCGCACTCAGTGTAATAATACTTTGCATAAGAACTATTTATTACTAGGCATTACCAACACACATATTTTCTCGTTGTTTTTATTCCTATTAATGATAGATGAAGTATTATACTTCAAATGTTAAATATAAATGAAGTATAAATTTAGACATAAATTCCTCAGTTTTGTGTCAACAAAAGTATAAAATACTTGTGACACATGATATATTTAGGAAATAACCAAACACGTCATACATGGGATGATACTTTTAATGATAGATTCAAAAAGTATGAAGAAACCGCCAATAGACTATAACGATTATTTCCCTTGTGTAGTTTGCGTGTATCAAATACAGGCGATTTAGAATACCTTACTTTCGAGTATAAATGTGACTTCGTTAATTTTCATTACTAAGCGCATATCCCTGTACAATTCTTGCAGTATAATTTCTCGTCACCAATCTGGGTAAAAGCAAATTAATTTTCGCAGTCGCCACTCTAACGACTCTTCGACGTTTGTAGTTTTATTTTGTTGTTCTGGTTCTTTCTGCTATTTCAGCTGCACCATGGCGAGCAAGAGAAGAAATAGCTGATATTTATAGCAGAAATGGTAACTGCTACTTCCAAAATATAACATTGTATTGTAGCCTCAGACGTTACCTTTTGATAGTTACAAAATATATGCACTGTGTTTACTAGTCACATACGTCTTACTTACTTCTGATGGTCGAACGCCATTGATAATATTTTGGCCTCCTCAACAATGTCTCGCCAATTTTGTTTCCGGTATTGCGTCATATTCTCCCAATCACGGTGTTTTTTCAAGTTCTGACAGATCTCTCACTATATTATCCTCCCATCGTTGCCTTGGTCTTTCCGGAGGTCTTCTTCCNGGTATTGCGTCATATTCTCCCAATCACGGTGTTTTTTTCAAGTTCTGACAGATCTCTCACTATATTATCCTCCCATCGTTGCCTTGGTCTTTCCGGAGGTCTTCTTCCAACTGAAATTCCATCATAAATTCTCTTTATGGCCCGAGTCTGATCTGATCGTGCCACATATCTCACCCATTTTATTCTTCGTGACATAACATTAACTGGTAATGAAAATTTGTTTTGTAGTCTCTCTCACATTCCTTGAGGTTCTGCATTTCCATTCATCGCTTCTACTGTCCCTAAGAGAACCACATATAATTTTCAAAATTCTATTCCCAAAACTTAATGGTTTTCGTTGGTCCTTCTGTGTCATCGTCCATGCTTCACACCCATATATTATTGCTGGTCGTATATAGCATTCCATATTGTAAGTTTCAATTTTCGACACAGACTTTTATTTCATAAAATCATATACAAATCAGCTGCACATCTTTTTACTTTACTAATTTTTATTTTTATTTCTTTACTAATTTCATTTCTATCAGTCAGGATTGTCCTCAAATATGCAGATTCATTTACACATTTAAAAGCAGTTCCACTTGGGCACTGCTGTGCTTGTTTCTTGTTTACCAGTCCCGTGGCAATTTAAATTAGCGATTGGCTGAATTATACAAATTAGTTGTGAGGAACTTTCAAGCACGACCTTAAAAAGTGCTCACTTTACAATGACCAGCCTGTAGCAGAAAAATTGCGAAAATGATGTTAAACAAGCGGAACAGCAAACAACGCGAACACGCCTTCTGTCGTGGAAACAGCGGTCCTCCGGCAAACGAAACCTCGTGAGCGGGACACAGGGAAAGTTACGTCTATCGCACGCGATTTGGGGAGAGGAAAAATAGCCAGCTAACATAAATTTCAGTGGGTGCGGGTGAAACCAATCCAGTAAAGACTGATCACAGTGAAGTGAGCAATTTTGATATCAACCTTTGAAAAATATCACCGCCCTTAACTAAGTGTAAGCTACAGTACACACTGGCATGCGGGCCCCCAGTTAAGTTGGCAACGGATTAATTAAATACAGTTCTAAGGGTTGATGTTGTATTGGGAACGTAATATGCAAATTCATAAGTCAGTATGTCTGTTTTGAACACACGAGAGCATGAATCTCTATTATATTAACACACGTTCATAAGAAAATGGCATGGCTTCCACTTGAATAAAAGAGCATAGGTACTGGAAGTCTTTGTTTTTTCGCTACAGCTCCCAATCCACGACTCTGTTTACGTTTTATGGTGCTCGGGCTGGGCTTTTTTTGTGTGGAAGGCCATCATTGCTAACATTTACTGTACAGTGTTGATGCATACAGTAGAGAGTACTGCACAAATGTTAACTAAAATGGCATTTCTCACTAAAACAACCCAGTCTGCGCCAGACACACTAATAAATGATTCGCATGTTTACCAAATCAGTGAATACGTATAGTGAGAATGATAAAATGGTTAATTATTTTTCCACACATTCATGGTAGCAATTCTACATTTACGGGGCCGCGGTGGTGTAGTTGTCAGACTGTTCACCTCCCATCAAGAATAACTGGGTTCGATTCTCGAAGGGGTCATTCTCAGATTTTTGCACGTGGATATAGTGCCGGATGATGCCGATGGTCAACGGGTTTTCTAGGGGATCTCCCGTTTCCCCCGCCCTTGCATTCCGACGCAGCACCACACTCAAATCGCTTCAAAAATAAGAGAATTTGTGGCTTTTATTTTTTGAGTTGTTATTATTAATAGGCGGTGTCATCATGTAAGTTAAACTTTTTGCAATACTTCTTTGTAAATAACGTTCTTTACCATTTTATAGGGTTACGCCAAAACAACCAGGCTGAGGGGTGGGCTTACACGCGAACACGCCACGTATAACTAACCTGGGAGAAACAGTCTTGCCTCAAGTGAACCCCTGCAGATTTCAGAGTTTGCACCTGCGACTTGTTTATCGTAATCGGGAAGCATACTTTGAGGGGAAACTGCAGTCTCTTGAATACAAAACGGAGGTCACTGGTAATCAATAGCATACACTGCACAAAACTGTTTCTTCCTGAGCCAACCCAGCTGAAATAGTAGCCTCGACTACATTGCGATGTAGCGCCTTCACTTGCAGTCGAGTGCCATTACACAGTTTCGTGGCTTCTAATTACTATCTAGTATTTTTTTCTCCATACAAACTTTGAACCCCCATTTCATCACTTTAGGGGTAGAATCTTTGAAAAATCCTTAGTTGGTGGCTGCCTACATTACAAAATGAATGTTTCCTCTTAATATAATGTTTGTAGGACCAATGATTAAGGATGGGCGTTGATATGTCAGTCAGCCAGTCAGTCTTTTTTTCGTTATATATAATATGCATAAACAGGCTGGTCGGCCAAACATGGACACCCCCAAATTATCCGGAACGATTGCAGATCACGAAATGCGGTTTTCGCTAAATGAAATTACGTACCGGGGCAAGTAATTTGCCACTCATTTTTAACCTGGCACTTTTATTACGAACTTAAAATATTGAACTAATTATCCTAGTGGCTGCCTGCTCTACTATGTATATACACAGACGCCAATCAGTAATTATGATTATTTTTTTTTTTTAGAGATGGCCAGATTCTTCATCACAATGATTTTTAAAAGGGTTAATTTTAAGTACGGAAGAGCTTTACCCTGCATTGTCAGTTATTACTTCGTTGCTCAAATGCAGTACAGAATTACACATATATAACAATCTCTGCTTTGCTATGAAGAACAGACATAAACCTAGACACAAATATAAATGTCAAACTAGTAGATATCCAATTAAATTACAGATGGCGTAACTAAAACTTAATCAAGACGTGAATTAATTACTCCTGAGAAGCGTCGGTCTGTATGTTGCGTTCTCCCAACTGGAAGTACATCCACGGGAGTATATTATTTTTATACAATACCCATTAATAGATTTTTTTATATAAAAATAACACGTGGGCTTGAAGGAGTCGAAGGTTAAGTTTTTCAATTTTATTGAAAAACTGAATAGCGATAGCGAGCAGACATCGGAAAGTGGAATATAAAACAAAAATAATCCATAATCATTTTCGTAATTGGTTTAGTTTCCTGCAGTCACGCTCAAAAGGGCAGGAAAAAGGAAGCAGATATGAAAAAAAAAATAGGTTTGTGGAGTTTCTGGTACAGGAGGATGTTCCGTTTGTGTGTGATTTATTCGGTCGCATCCTGGCGATAGGCGCAGCTTGACACGCTTCCAATAAAGCTTCCGCGGGCGTGCGCACGAAAAACGTTTCTCTTTTGTCGGTCCTCGCTTGAAATGTTCAGCGTATATAAATAAAACTCAGTCGGGTGTGTAATTAATGCGGGCGCGATAGCCGACTGTTCTCGTCTGTCTCCGCCCGAGCTGTGCGTTACTTTCTGTGTTCCGCCCGCCAGCCGTTCATATTCCGCCCTT
>NQII01004096.1:183576-213547 GCA_002778355.1 Clitarchus hookeri | reverse complement strand
CGCGCAATCATCTTGTGTGCTATTTCTGGATGTTTTCCTGTTGTCCTGGTGTTGTGTATTCTTCGCCGATTTGGACGAGTCATCGCAGGGGAGAGAATTCAGCGCCCTCCGAACAGTTATGATAATTACAAACTGTTCGCGGTAAAATTATAACTTTCGAAAGCTCATCTTTAGGTATATTTGTATGCAGGTTGTGTAATCTTCCGCCATATTTAAATTAATGTTGCCATGGGCCTGATCACATTATTCGTGCGTCGGTAAAGAGAAACTGTAAAATTATTAGAAAAATAAATATTCTAACAATTTGATTATTAGTACACATAAATGCATTAAACGATAAAGCAAAATAAATAATTTTAGTAATATAAGTATATTTCCAACATTTTTAATTCAACTAGCATACGCGGAACTACTTTCCATCAGTCGTTACCAACTTCACTGGGCACGTGACGGTCACTGTGACCTTTAAAATATATGCAGGCAGTGTCTGTGTCTTTTGCAAAGGTTCATTTCATAACTTCCGAGTTAGCCGTGCAAAGCGTACACTTCTATATGTGAAATTAGACGACTCTATGTGGACGGATATGAACATAATTACTGTTCATAAAATTTTTTTAAAAATAAATAGTGTTCAAGTATTTAAACAAGAAAAAAAAATTATTTACCATTTTAGATTGGGTCGCCGGTTTTTCGGGTTAACATTTACATGTAAGCTAGACTTCAGTACGCTACATGCATACTGAGACTTTATATTGGGTACTGGGCTCGTGTATTTATGAACATACTTTTCTTTTCCTTAATGGGCTAATTAGAAATAACTCGACGGTCTGTGATTTGCGGGCACGCAATGAAACATTTACAATATAATACAGTACAAGACAGCAGGTCATGCGGACTCGAATAACGTTAAAGAAAAATCGCACAAAGGCTGTAATTTTTTGAACTTGGCACAGGGGAACTCAAGGCTCAAATTCCTGCTAGTGTAGCCGCCTTTGGTGCAGGTTTCGTCTGTACGGATATGTAGCGTTTTGCTAAATGGCGACTAACAGCGTGAGTGAAGAGTGAAGAGATTTGGGCGGCTCTAAACATCGTGGTCTTGAGAGCCGATGAGAATGAAGCGAGGTGAGGATGGAGCAGCGCCGGAGTGAAGGGGTGGGGGAAATGGGGAGATCCCCGAGAAAACTCGCCGACCAGCAGCATCGTTCGGCACGATTCGCACTTGCGAAAATCCGGAGTGAACCATCCGGCGATTGAACCCAGTTCGCCTTGATGGGAAGCGAGCAGTCTAACCGCTCAGCCACCGTGGCTCCCGCGACCAATAGCGTTCTTAATACGGATCCTATATATTTGTAAATATATCCACGTGTCTGTGGTCTCCGTGATCTACATCTATTAGGTATTATTTTCTAGGATGTAACGGGTTAGAATCCCGGTGAAGCCATGTATATGTGTGCTGAGTTTATGAAGTATACTTACGAGAGTTCCGATTGCAAGTCGGTTACCTAGAGTTCTCCCGGCCAAATCAAAAGCAAATGTAGAGATACAAGTTTCCCAAAATATTGAAATGTTGGCGAGTTCACCATTGTAGCGGACAACGATAACCGTGTGTTATGTAACGCCATTTTCGATAATTAGTTATTGCTGGTGAAATAAATATTTCTTAAATATTTATTCGTAAAGTAGTGTTTTACCAAACGTTGTGGACCTGAAATTTTATCGGGAGACTAGCGTTATTTTTTCTCACTTCTCTTAGGTAGATTCATATATTCTTATCTCTGTAAAACAGTTTACACTCCTGGACTTTATTACTATTACATTAAATTACATCATTGTATTAACTTCACCCCTTACCCGTCAATTGTTTCGCCAACACTAGCCGCAGATTGAACACAACTCAATAAATATTTTTAAAAATTGAAGCGATAACTTAACAATGTTTGAGAATTCAGAAAATTATTATTTCAAATTTAATTACGGCCTAAGTTATTGGAGATCGATAATTGTCTCATTTACTCTTATTTTATTTGTTTTATTCGTAGTGTATTTGCCGATAATGTGTTAAACTTTGAGAATTTATATAGTATTATGTAAAACTAATTTGTTATAAAACATATTTAAATGTTACGAACGTTTTGCGACATTCAAAATATGTGGAATTATACTATTTCTACTGCATGTGTAATACTTAATTCCTCCCACCTCATTTTACAGGCCTCGATTTTAAATACCGTAATTAATATAACTGAAAGCGTTGCATTAAATCACTTCACTAAATAAATATGCGGTTGCAAGAAGAAATTTATGCGCATGCAATACAAATTAATGTATAATTTGCTTGTTTCCCACTTAATTATCTATTCACTCGAGCGAAGATACGCACTAGTGTTTTTAGTTGTTGACTACCTCTTTTTATAAAGTACCCTTGACCTGAAACATAAATGTTGGAACTTTAGCTATGATTAAAATTCAGTTGCAACGTTTCGCTTCATCAACTGAATCTGCTGCGGATTGTTTTTTATATACTAAATGTTTGTGAGTGGTTTTAAATGTTCGCTCTTCCAAATCAAAGGACGGGATATTCATAACTGCTGACGTGGAGAGAAAAGTAAAGTAGAGATATTGAAACATTCACTTTGTAAAGGACCGAAAAAGAAAGAAAAAATTCCATAGAAATGAGGTTAGGAACTAAGAATTCCGAGGAAAGTCTCGTAATGATGAATAGTTTTTCTTACATTATAGGGACACTCAATGGCGTATTTTGAAGCCAGACAATTTTTGAGGCGGAAATATTAATTACGTTCCTAGAAAATCTTTCCTCTCTCTTAATAACGTATTTTATTTCCCATGCAGAAGACCGACGTCTTCTATCTACAGAATCAAGTTTCAGTCGTCAAATTATTTACTACGTTTGTAATTCGACGATTCTCGTCTCTCGTAACTCACGCAAATTATATTGTAGATAGCATTCTCATTTGAATTTTTCAAGATATTAAAGTCTGCATTTTCTAAGATGCTATTAGCGTACGTCTCTGACATCCTAGTTGCTGTTGTTTTGAAGCTGCCACGTTTGTAAATGTGACTCTTCTCTGCCGATTTATTTCTTCAGTTGTTTGTATATGTTTTTGGCGATTAAGGTGGTTCTGCGACTTAGCACAATGGTCTCCCGTCTCGGTGACCCCAGATCTATCCGGATTTCCTCATTTCGGAAACATGGTGGACATTGCCAAATACGTTAGAGTTTTCTCGCAGCGCTCCCTTTTCCCTCTTTATTTCATTACGCCACTATCCCATTACGATGTCTCAGTTCTCGTTCTACTTCAGAGGTGACAGAGCGCACGGCTACACCTAGAATGACGTCATTCCGGCAACAGTTATGGACGCTTATGGTGCAGCTTAACAGTAAACATACATTTATTAAAAACCTAAACTGTAAACCTGTAAATCTGGGAATAGTTTTAATGAAGCAGCTAAATAATATGGTTTTAATATATCAACGCAAACAAAAACCATGCCATGTAAAGGCAAACAACCTGCAGAGCAAAAATTGTATTAAATGGAACAATAATAATAAAAGTTCACTATTTTTAATATTTAAGGTGTTATATTTCTTATCATATAGAAATAGATATAGACAAAGAGCTGAATACATTCAGAAAGATCTGCGGAACAATTCATAAACATTTAAAAAATAAGTCAGGCAAAGACATAAGAGTAAAACTTTTTAATACTACGGCAGTGCCAGTTCTAACTTATGGAAATGAAGCTGGAGTAATAACTGAAAAATATCAATCAAAGATTCAAGCAGTAGAAATGAAAGTAATTACATCAACATAAGGGGCCAACCTATTACACAAGAAACACAATACTGATTGATGTAGAACCACTGCTTGACAAGTTGAAGTAAAACAACATGAAGTGGTTTGAACTTCTAAGAATAATGCCAGAAATCAGATGACCAGCTTCAGCAATGGGATACCGACCGAGAGGAAAACGAGACGTGTCAAGACCCCGAGCGAAATGGAAGCCGGAACAGGCTGAAGTTACCTAATCCGTGGAAGAAGAAGTAAACTTGAACCAGTAATTGAAATACGTGGAATGCCCAACATAAAAGAACCAGTAAGTAAACTGCTACAAGGCGACTGGTAAAGCCACATACCAGAGAAGAAATGAGACTCATATAAGTCTTCTACGCCTACTGCCAACTTGGGTTGTCACTTCACTTAGAACTCTGGTGAACGGTTGACGAGAAAAAATACCTACAAAATTCGACTCCCATCTCTGCAACTTGTTTGGCAGAATTTTGCTTTCTAGCTGATTGAAATTTGATAATATTTATCCAAACATGAAAAAACTAAAGGTTCCAAAATTTTGCATGGAAATATGTTATCAGCCCACATTTTATCTATGAAATAGCAATGGTATTAACCACCGAAATTCGCATATTTTAGATATAAAATCAAGCCAACACAGTTCAGGAACACATTTTTTATTATAAGAGTTTCTGACGTTCTGAAATAAATCTATTTGAAATATAGGCTGTTCACGGTAAACTTAACACTTTTGAAAGGCCGCAAGATCTACGTGCATGAACATTGTGTATTCTTCCACCATAAGTAAAATTAACATTGCCTTGGGCCTGATAACTTTGTTCGTACGACGGTTAAGTGAAACTATGAAATAATTATTAAAGTAAATATTTTACAAACCTACTAATTTTTGATTTTATATACATTAAAAACCAGAATAAAAATGTTAAAATTTCAGTTTTTCCAAGTGTTTACCACACACTGTTAATTTAACTTTCCTTACGTCGTTATCAACTCTATTGGGCACGTGTTACTCAGTTCACCCGTTAAAATATATGCAGATAGGCGCAGTGATGTTTTCCGAAGGATGATTTCAAAAAAGCTCACTTTATCGTGAGCAGCCTTTATCGATTGTCAGGGCTACATGTCTGTCGTAGCCTCTTTATGTCCGGTGTACACAATTGTAACCATAAAGCAGAAAGGTGATTTGTGCAATGAACTGCGCGCTGTTAATCGCAAGGCCCAGAAATCTTCCCTGCGGTTAACCGATTCGTAAGCCTAACTACCGTTCTACGCCAATAATCGTGCACATCCCTGTAGCCAAAGACAAAGCTGTGATAACGAAACACGCGCTGTGTTTATGCTTCAGTACAGCTCGCATTAAAAGATTCCTTACTTGTAGCATCGAAACCATAAAGTGTACTGAGTCCGAAAAGGTCGATAATCACGATAAAGTGAGCATTTTTGAAGCAATTCTAAGAAAAATGTTACTCCTCCTACCTTCATATGTTTTACCGGGCACACTGAGTGACGTGCTTCCAGTGAAGTTGGTAACGATGGAGGGAAAGTATAGTTCCATGTCTTAACGTTGAATTTAAAATGATTGGTAATTATTTGCGGTAATTTAAATAATTTCTTAAATTTTTTGTTTTATAAGTACATCTAAGTGTAAAAATGAGCATATTTGTAAAATATTTACTTTTCTATTGATTTGGCAGTTTCCCTAGTTGACCGCCGTCCATCAGGAAGCATGGTGGCGGCGATAGCAAATAGCATGAACAAGCTTGGCGTAGGCCTATATTCTGTTTCCTCACGCCACGGGGTTTTAATACAACAATATGTTCAGAAAAGATACAGCATTGCCATTGCCGCTACAGTTTAAAACAGTGTTTTACACAAGAATAAATATCGAAAACAGATGGCTACTTACAGAGATGTTCGCTACATTTGACACTCTTCAGCGACCACATTTAGGTTTCAGTATCCAAACTGATGAATGGAATACACAATATCGACTTTTATTTCGGTCCTGAAAAAAAACAGATTTACAATGAAATATTACATTTAGTCCATTCACATCTACTTTCAACTTTTCTGAAGCACAACTCAAGTTCTACTTTCAGGTTATTCCTTCCCGTCATGTCAAAAAAGCGTAACTACGGCTAGATAATTTCACCAAAAGAACAGCACGCCGCATTCGTGTGCACTCACTTTAATAATATATTACGTAAGAACTATTTCTTACTTCGCATTGCCAAATGCTAATTTTCTCCCTGTCCTTATTCACATTAATTACCTATGGAATATAGTAATTTATATACAAAAAAGTAAGTAAAAGTTCAGTTTGATCGAAAATAGGATTCTTTTATGTTAAAATAAGTAAAAAACGCTTGTGATATGTGACATATTTACGAAACCACAAAACACGTCATACATGGCGCGATTTCAAGATGTTTGTGTGAAGAAACCGTGAATAGACAACAGGTTCTCTTTTATTCTTCTTTTCAAAATTTTGAATACACACAAGTAATAAATTCATGTCGTTTCATACCCGGAGTCCGGAATAGCCCTGCACATGTGCTTCATTTCGGAATTGGCAACACGAAGTGTGGAGAAGTGGAGCAATGTTTTCAATAGCGCTCGCAAAAGTGTGCTGAGTTTTTTTTTTTTTTTTTTTTNTTTTTTTTTGGTAATGTAGGATTTGTCGTGGTGATGCGTGTCCCGGCGGTGAAGTATGTATTGTGTTCGCTCGCTCCGGACTCCATACGTCAGCAGAAACCACGCACTGGATCAGCATTCTTCCCCTAGCCCCTCCCCCGCAGTACCACAACTCCCTTCTGCTCCTGTGACAGTTTTATGGACTCGGTTAACATGCGCCCCCCGTAATTTAATTTAGGGCGAAGTATTCCCCGTTTCATACTGGCCCCTCAATTACGTGATGAAAACCAACTCTCTTGTTCTCTGCCACGCAAATTCAGTTAAGTAAAAGGAGAAAAAAAAAATGCCCTCTGGTGTACGCACTTAAAAATGAATACCCGTAGGCGGTGTATGGTATATTTATTTAACGTGGAGGGAAGTGTTTTTTTTTTTTTTGCAGTTGATTACGTTTTCTGCAAAATGAGCTCTAGATACTTTTTTTGGAAACAAAAAGACAGGTGTAGTATTCTTATACCTCACCCATCTGACTGGCGATGTTCCAGATAACGAGAAAGCCATCTGGCCATATGTCATAACCCGTCATACGCTATCCTCCTTGTATTCATCTTACCTTATATGCCGGTACAGGATGTTAACGGTAAAATGAGCACTTTCCATAGTCCTGCTTAAGATACACTTGTATGCACATTTTGTATTCTTCCACCACATATAAAATTAACACTGGCACATGTCTGATCACTTTATTCATGCCCCAGTCAATATGAAAATGGGAAATTATTTGGAAAATAAATAGTTTAAAATGCGTTAACTCTTATACTCATATGCGTTAAAGGACCTTAAAAAAATTAATTATTTCAGTGTTCATAAAATGTTAGATTTACTGACATTTTTCGAAGGTTGATTACAAACGTGCTCAAAAAAACGGTGAACATTTTTTAACGAAGATGTATATACGAGTACTAACTTTGTGTATACATGCTTGTGAAAATGAGAAAGTCTGTGTGCTGGAATAATATGTGGATTAAACGTTGCGTGGTTACGCATAAGGAAAGGGTAATCGTGAGTAAAAATGGGCTCCAAACCACTTGCAGGACGAAACAACTCTTATCTTTTTCCTTGGATTCGAACTTCTGCAACCGAGGGTGTGGATCAGTTGAGTTGAGTTGAGGGATATGGGCGGTTCTTAACAACGAGGTCTTGAGAGCCGATTATGGAGAAATGAGGTGAGAATGGAGCAGCGCCGGAATACATGGGCAAGGGAAACGGGAGACCCCCGAGGAAATCCGCCGTTACGATTCTCGCTTGCGAAAATTTGGGAGTGACCCGTCTGGGGATTGAACCCGATTCGCCTTGGTGGGAGGCGAGCAGTCTAACCGCTCAGTCACCGTGGCCCAGTGTAGATCAGGAAATATTCATTACAAATAGTCCGTTGTATTAAACCTATTTTTAATTCAATGGTATTTCAAACACGCAAAATATCTATTGAAAATACGAAATGGTGTATAGAGGAAGAGGTGTGCTGCGTACACCTAAGAGTGTAACCCTCCCTTTGAGAAGTTCCTGGTTACGCCACTGTGTCTGGCTACGTCCCTGTCCTCCTGCGTGCTCTGCGGTTTGCAAAATTGGTCTCCTCTTCAGGGTTTTTCTGTGATTCCCTCGCTACTGCGCGCTCACAACGCACCGTGTTAGCTCCGGGCCGTACGAGGCCACTGTATTGTGCTCGCTGACGTGACGTCACAAAGGTCTGCACGTGCCAAGATGGGCGGGGGAGGAAGAAAGCGGAGAGACTTTGCTGAAGAACGCCCGGCTCTTCATTGTTCTGCGGCCTCGCCGCCAGACAGGCCGTGTCAAGTGTCGTCACTCGCGCTGTGCCCGCTAGGTGGCAGCACTGTCGGGCCTAGTCTGAGTTTAATTTCCCTTCCGTGGTCTCTCTCTCTCTCTCTCTCTCTCTCTCTCTCTCTCTCTCCTCTATCTCGTTATTACGCAAAGCGGTAGCCATGTACTCGTCCGCACGAAATATTTATACCGGCAATTACTTAACACGTAGCCTTTCCAGCATTTCTTAATAATTCGTAATTGTTATGTTTCGTCATGAAAAAATTTAGTAAATATTGAACTACGCATTTGGTAAATATTTTTGTATACATAATTGCGTCGCGTGACTATTTTTGACAACAAAACATGCTCGTTCGACCAGTGTCTAAGAAATATTTTGTCTCATACCAATGTAACTTAACATGCAAACGGGCGTGAAAATGCACGTCAAACAGTTTATTTTCAATGACGGCTCTGTGAATGCTCACGTTTCCTCTTGTGATTTGATTTTGAACTTTGTCCATTTGCCTACCGCAGACCTCTGTTGTGGTGGCCCCTGAAAACATAGGCATTTGAACAACCAGCACGGCTCAGTGGATTGCATAACGAGGCAGGGAGCACCCACGCAGGACCAGTGCTGTATCATGCATAGATAGTATATGGATGACTGGGCGTATTTATGCAAAAAAATTAATGATAAAACAGCTTTAAGAGTAGGTGATATAATTGAGTGATTCAGTGTCCTCTAGCGTGTACACTCGTATATCTGTAGGCTAGTATACCAGTCTGAAAATTATACATATGTTTAATAATAGAGCGTCTCGCATGTGTAAAAGTTTTAATGATTCAAGTTTGGTGTAATTTGAATTTAGCATACATTCCTTTAATTCGAATAAATTGTGTGCAAATCTCTTCTTCCGATGCTTTAGTTTATTAATATGAAACTTTTTCTATGTGCAGAGATATTAAAAACGTCCGTGTTTAAGTACAATTTTTACTGAGGTAAAATATTTCTTAGACTATTTTTTGAAATAAAAATATATTAATAAACTCTAATTATGAAGATATATTTTATTAATTCTTAAGAATCAGGAGCTTCGAAAAGGACACAAAAGTATAGGCTGTCCACTGTAATGTGAGTACTTTTGAAAGCCCTCTTATTAGGAATAATAGTCAATAAGTATATTTTATTTTAGCCTTAGACGTTGACTTCCCAGTGCGGTGGAATATACACACTGTGTTTACTACTAACATGGCAAAATGTATTTAAAAAGGTTTTTAAATGTTAAAAAATGGCTGGAAGGAAAAAGTAACTAGGGACTCAAAAAGAAAAAGTAACTAGTGTNAAAAGGTTTTTAAATGTTAAAAAATGGCTGGAAGGAAAAAGTAACTAGGGACTCAAAAAGAAAAAGTAACTAGTGTATCAAAAGTGCTCACTTTACCGCGAACAGCTTAAATCAGAATGTGGGTCCGTAAAATTATATTTTTATTCGCCCCGNAAAAGGTTTTTAAATGTTAAAAAATGGCTGGAAGGAAAAAGTAACTAGGGACTCAAAAAGAAAAAGTAACTAGTGTCTCAAAAGTGCTCACTTTACCGCGAACAGCTTAAATCAGAATGTGGGTCCGTAAAATTATATTTTTATTCGCCCCGNATCAAAAGTGCTCACTTTACCGCGAACAGCTTAAATCAGAATGTGGGTCCGTAAAATTATATTTTTATTCGCCCCGTTTCAGAATGGCATTGTGTTTCAGAATGGCATTGTGGACCAGGAGATCAGAACCAAGCCAGTTTAAGATAGAATTAGAGTGTTTTCTAATGAAGCACTGCGCCCTACTGTACAGCATTCAGAGTTCATAAGAAAGTAGTATGCAAACTACTTAAACTGCCAGAAAAGTACTGTTACGCTCGGACTCCCGCACTGGACCTAGTTATGCGCGATACCTGTGATGTTAGTATTGACCACGGAGGAAGGAATAACAAGAGATGTCATGCTTTGACGTCACTGAAGCTGCATTTTCGTCCATCGCTATGGTGTGACACCCAAAACATTGAAAATATTGTTGCAAATTTTTGTGTTAAATGCATGTAATGTGGAAGTTTTTAAATAAATAACAACTAATGAGGNTTGAAAATATTGTTGCAAATTTTTGTGTTAAATGCATGTAATGTGGAAGTTTTTAAATAAATAACAACTAATGAGGTTAAATTTTCAGGCTAAATATCAACATGCTCTGATAAAATAGTTTCATTTTAATTTTGACAGGTTAGGTTTCCAATGTTATGGGTGTCACAACCTGGCGGATAGGCTTCATCATTTTATAATGCGCATTCACAGATAAGGTCACCCCTTGGCATTGGCCCACGTTGACCCTCCCCTTCTCCCAGGCAGGCCAGCTCACCGCTACGTCACCCGGCGGCGGGGGGGGAATGATTGACAGCCGATCTGGCTGGTGTCGCAGACCCTTCCATCCCCTGCCGGAGGAGTCGACGACTTGAGAGAACGAGCAAGAATCTTAGTGTTATCGTCTTCCTCAAGGCAAACCTGCCATGTGAGGAAGTTTCTGGGCTAGAACCGATGACATGGTAAGTACCGCCTTAGCCGCGTAGAGTAGTCAGTCTTTATGGAAGTCATCTGGCTGAAGTTCGGCTATTGGGTGCATTATGTTGCAGCGAGAGATGTCAGTGGAGATAGCAAACGACGGCAGATAAGGCGGACGAGTGTATGTGTGGTGTGAAGGTACGAGAGGGCGTGGTACCCGACGAGTAGAGTGCACACTGTACATTGAAGCGCTTGGGGTGATCTAGAACATTCAGGACTGGTGTAATGTTGACTGAAGTAAGGTGGGACTGTGTGTATGGACATGTCATACTGAGTTTAGTGTAAATATTGGAAGTGTCAAATATGGACATATAATTGTGTGTAGGTTTCGTTACTCTGTTTATTGGGACCGATTTATTTGGTAGCATTTATTTATTTGAGGAGATGGACGGTTGTGTAAATATTAATTGTAAAGAGCAACTGACAGCCATCTGATGTGAGATATTCAGTTGAAAGCATTCTCTTTGTAGTGTTTGTAAATAAATTAGAAAATTATAATTAATATATCCCTTAACGAACCTGACTAAGACCACTGACTTTGAGAAATTGTAACAAAACTATTTATATTTCATATGAGAAAAAATGCATATTGTCAGGATATATATTGAAGTTATAGATTTCTAGCCATTTTCTATTTTAAATTTTTTCTTCGGTGTAACTGGGAGGCCACGAGGCTCGGGAAATTCACAACAGGCACATTACCACTCTGTTAAGGGGAGGGGGGGCTGAATAGTTAACGATTCCGTTCCTCAGTTAAGTTTTAAATTATTACATATTTTGGATAAGCGAGTGTCGTAAGTATGTAGTTTTTCTTATGCCCCGATAACTAGTAGTTATTATTCTGAGCTAAACTTTAGTCAGTAAATTGCGATACGGGTTGCGGGTAGTGGAGTTTTCAGGCATTTGCCCCCGCAACGTGACAATATATTTTGTAACACCAAAAAATATTTTGTTACTATTTACTTTTTAAAATGGTTAAAAAAATTAAGTATTGGAGGGCTAAATGTCTGTTTCCAATCAAAATGTAAGCGTAATTACATTAAAATGCTTCAGAAAGTAAATTTTCTAAAAAAGAATTTTATATCAAGCATGGCTATCTTAAAAATTGCTGTAGCTGCAAGTAACAAAAATTAGTAACAATGTTAACAAACATTTGTATTTATAGATAACATGCTCATCTACTTCATCCACGAAAGTCATTTACTTTATAAATAAAATTAATGTTCTTAAAATTAACTATTGTTTTAATTATTGTTTAACGTTAGTACCATTTTTTTACGTACAACAACACTAATTATTATAATTATGATACTTGACGAAGGTTTCCTTGCAAAATTTNTACCCTCTTACTTCCCGCTAAGTGGCTTCGCTCAATCCATGTCACTTGAGCTGCGGTGCGCAATTTGCCTCAAGCTTTGTTACACCCCGCTGGCTTCCATTCGTCTAACTTTCCCTACTCCACACCCCCACTACCTCGCCCATTAGGCCGCCATCCATATCACGTGACTATTGCAGCAACTGAGGCAAATTAACCTGCCTCGTGCCCGCGCCAGCCTCGCTATAAATTCCGCAAGTTGCCTCGAAGGAGGGGGAGTTGGGTAAAAGGCTTCCTGGGCCCGACGAATGATGTAAACCGTGGCGGGACGCTGCGCTGAATATTTACGGACGAGGGAGCTGTCTTTTGAAAGGCACGGAGACATCTTGAAACTTGCAGGCGAAAACCTCGGTAACAAGCGCGACGAGTGACTGCGAGTTATCCTGCTGAGAAGCACAAGCAGGCGCCATGTCTCAATCTCACGCAAGTATAACAACGCCCGAGTAACGTATTCGTAGCATAGCCCCGGCAAGCACTTGACATTTTCCGGCTGGCGAAGCCCGACTTTCGCGAGGAAACAGTTCCTGGCTACGTGCATTTTGGAAACACTTTAACTCATACTCACTTTCGCGAACACGTCTAACCCGATCACAGAACTGTTCAGAACTAGCAACAGAACATTATGTTAGGTTATCACAGTTCTGATTGTTGTGGGAGTAATCTGTTGGAAATACTACCTGTAAAGTAACAAGACTCAGTAATCTGCTGTGGTGACCACAATCGCTAAGAGAAATTTAACAAACACTCCTGCCGACCTCCCGTAGCACAGTCGGTTGGTGCGCCACCGGTCTGGGGTGGCGGAGGTTCGGGGTTCGAGTCCTAGGTAAGGCATGGGTGTTAGTTTAAGTTAGGTTATAAGTTAGTTTATAAACCGTCCCCTGATAAACCTTCAGGCATAACACCGAGGGGACGTTAATAAAGCCCATTCCAATTCAAACAAACACTTTTGTTGGTAAAGTTTCTATGTTATCAGTATTTAGATAGCACATACAACCCCGCAGGTGGCTAACCCCATTTAACAGTATCAGGTATTCCTGCAATCATATTTCTTTCTCAACGTAGGTAACAACTTACGATAGGTCTATGAAGAAGTTTAGGGTACTGTCAAACAATAGCACTAGTTTTGCAGGTCCCCAGTTATAATGGGTACAAATATTATGTTAAGTATGTAACATCTGTTACAAGAGTCATACTGCCGTTTCGAAGGTTTTCTCTGGCGACTAATCCACTGTATATGGACTCGTGATTGCAGTTGTTGAAACTCCGTATGCTGAAGGAGATAATTCAGGGTTTCCTACCCACTGACAGGTCGACTCAGTAAGCGGTTNGTTGTTGAAACTCCGTATGCTGAAGGAGATAATTCAGGGTTTCCTACCCACTGACAGGTCGACTCAGTAAGCGGTTACACATCTCCTGGACAGACGATAGAGGTGATGGCATCTTTAAAGACAGACAACAAGCGTTCTGACATCTGAGTGTGTCAGCACGATGTGGCAGAGCGATGAAGGCACGCGATTCTACCAGACAGAAGAGTTTTAATCTTGTGAACTGCCGAGATAGTTAAACTTTTGTTGTGCCGAATGAGCAAAACTCAATCACTCGCCATATTGTTGTCTCCTGATTGNCTGCCGAGATAGTTAAACTTTTGTTGTGCCGAATGAGCAAAACTCAATCACTCGCCATATTGTTGTCTCCTGATTGAACGCTTGTCGTGGACGGATGCAATAAATTCATCGCTCCAGAAACGTTTGTCAGGGAAGAAAAAATAAATAATCCCGGTCAAACCTACAGATCTATGTTCTAGATGAATCCCAGTATCCGAGGAGCTTCATAAAAAAAGTGTTTTTTTGGTTCGCTTCAAATGTTTAGTGAAATAAATAAATTTTCCCAGCCCGACATGTTCAGACTCAATGGAANGGTTTTTTTGGTTCGCTTCAAATGTTTAGTGAAATAAATAAATTTTCCCAGCCCGACATGTTCAGACTCAATGGAAGAAAATTCATTAACTTGTAATTTTTTAAACAATCTCTTGAAGGAAAAAGTTATTCCCTAATTGGATATATTTTAATTCTAACACTAAATGGGACACTTAACAGTAGCTTTGACTTCAAATTATAAAATTTAAGTTTATGTGATAATATGTAACTAAACGAGTAATTTTAAACTGGCCGCCACTGAAATAGATTTAATTGTAGTAATATGTCGGTATTAATTTTCAATTTACAGTGTCATCTCCTCAACGCTTAAATATTGATCATTAGGCCAATCCCAATGTTTTTCCGTATAAATATACACGAGTAAAATAACGAACGTCATCAGTTTTTAAGTGGTTGACGAAATGTGAACGTAATTATATAGCTACTTCGCTGTTAAATGCGAACTTTCCAAATATACCTTTAACGACATTCCTGCGTCAGTGTTTGTTTTAACACACGCACTGGCTGTAATGTTCCCAGTAAATGTATTTGCAATGTAGGGAAAGTACTTTCATCGTTTATTGTAGAATAAAAATTGATGTTGTTAAAATTTTTGGAGACTACTATTTTACATTTGGTTTCTGTTTGTTAATACACACATGAGTACGAAATATGCGTGACAAACATATTTACATTCATAACAATTACCAGTTACAATTGACTGGCGCATACATAGTGAGATTGGGCCTGTGACAATGATAACTTTACGTACGGCGGAAGGGTACAAAATGCTAAACAAAATATATTCTGAGCAGGTGTTCCAAAAGTGCTCAGTCAACTGCGAATATCGTATAGTGTTGTTGCGAGCCAACTCCCACACAAGACGCGGGCACTGTGTTACCTTGTTATAGTTTATTCGCGGTTTATTCACACTTTTTTAGTTTAACCTTTGAAAAACCGCCCCATGTATTACGTGTTTGGTTATTTCTTAAATATTACATTATTNACACTTTTTTAGTTTAACCTTTGAAAAACCGCCCCATGTATTACGTGTTTGGTTATTTCTTAAATATTACATTATTTCAAGCGTTGTAGACTCCTTTTAACGTAGGAGTACCTTATTTTCGGTTAAATTTATCTTTAATTACATTTAATCCATAAAATGTAACAGTTCATTTATAATTAATATGAATAAAAAAAGTGAGAAAACAGGTGTGTTGGTAAAGCCTAGTATGAAACAGTTATTATGCAAAATATTATTTCACTGAGTGCGCTCGATGGGGTGCGTTGTCCCTTTGGTGTAATTTTCTAGACTTGGTTAAGCTTTGTTTGCACAAGGCGAAGGAATATCCTGGAAGTAGGACTTTAGCAGGGCTTCAGAAAATTGTGAAGTAACCGTGAATGGACTATATGTGCGAACCCGGCTCTGTGGGGCGTGACTCACCTCGACCCTCCCTTACCCTCCTGCAGATTTTCTCACTGCTCCGTCGCCCGGCGGCTGGGGGGATGATTGACAGCTGACCTCCCCCCTCCCATGCTGGAGGAGACAATGACTTGGGAGGACGAGCAAGAATATTCTGGTAATATTGTCCCTCGGCGCAACACAGCGTTTGGAGAAATTTCTCGGCTATGGTCAACGACGCTATAAATACCACCGCAGCTGGAGGTTCAGCAGTCTTTGAGGAAGCTATCTGGTTGAAGTGTTGTATTCGGGAAATGTCTGGTGTGGTGGAGAGGACGAACAACGTTGGAGGATACGAGACGATGGAATACGAGTGTTTCTGCAGTGTGGGCAGACGAGAGGAGTACCCAACTAGTTGAAAGCTACTGTGCATTAGGGCGCTCGTATATCTCTAGAACATTGCCGACTGGTGAGATCTGGACTCAACTGAGGTGTTCTGTATGAACACGTGACACGGATTTTATTGTAAATATTGTAACTGTAAAATATGGACATATAGTTTATAAATTAATTCAATAGGTGTTGATACATTGTTTATTGGGGCTGCTTTTAGTTAATTGGGTTGCTTTAATCTCATTAAGGAGATTATAAATGGTGTTGACTGACTTTATTAAATGTAAATGTCAAGTGATAGTAATTTATTGTGATATATTGAGTCGAGAGTATTTTATTTGTAGTTAATGCGAATAAAGTAGGATATTATAATTTACTATTTTATTGTATGAAGACCTTCATCCCTTAAAGAAGCTGGTTAAGCCTGCTGAGTTCGATGAATTGTAACAGTGTTAAGGGCAGTAACAGTTGCATGGAGTTCCCGATATAAATGCAGCGTTGTTGCCCCGCGCGCTAAGTTTTGTCGTCGAAGGGGTTGGCGCGGTATATCCGGCACAGTAACTCTCACGTGCAGGAGTTTCTGTCGAGTCGTGCGTCGGCGAACTTCTCTGATCAGATACGCACCTTCTTGACTTCGCACCCAGTTCGCAGTCTCGCAAGCCTGATACCTCCTCCATGAGGGACTGAGATTACAGCTGCATCTTCGTTGGCGATCTTCGACCTCCACACCACGTTCAGGCAGGACGTAGCCCACACAGCACTGTAAAAACAAAGATATATTATGTTTCCTGGAAATGTCTTAAAATTATTTTGTTAAGGTAAACCTTTGAAAATGTTTAGGGCTAACGCTGTTCTTTCGTCCGTAAATGCACAAAATGCTCTCAAAATTTGTAAATAAATTTGTATCCTTCAAAAAAAAAAAAAGGGAAACATATTTTAGCAATTGTGAAAACATTTCATAGCGTTATTTCAAATATTTCTTGAAGTAACTCATGGAATCTTATTTCAGTGTAAATTACCTGATTTCTGTAAGTTAATTTTTATTATTTTCCCGTCCCAAAAAAAAAAACTAAATTCGAGATTTTGACAAACCACTATGGAAAAAACACGTGGTGTTAATATTTTTTATGCGAAGAAGTAAAGCTCGTAAGCAACGGGGACAACGAAACTACAGGCAAGACATCGGTCTTCTTTCCCGACATCCTAAACGAAATTCCGTACTGTTTTATGTGCAATACGTCTAATGATGACTGGCAATCTGTGACATTGCAAATCTCTCTCGAGTGCAGAGGAAATCACTTACTTGAATCGCAATGCGAAGCCAATAAGGTTACAAAATGTCAGTTTTTCATTGGATTTCCCTTACCCTGGAGCTGGAGGAATTAGCCCATATGTGCATAAGACTGAATGTTATATATCCCGTATCTTAATTTTATCTGAAAATAAACTAAATATTAATAAACTCAGTGTCAGTAATTTACCACTTTCGCGATTACAACTACGTTTACTCTGATGTTCTAACCCTGTGGCCACATATATAGGCTGTTCACGGTAAAGTGAGCACTTTTGAGGCCCTAGTTATATTTTCCTCTCGGCCATTTTCATCCTTCAACAGCCATGTAATTAATAAACACGGTGTATTTATTTCACCGGACTCGAAAGCTAACGTCAAAGACTACAATAAAACTAATTTATTGNAATTAATAAACACGGTGTATTTATTTCACCGGACTCGAAAGCTAACGTCAAAGACTACAATAAAACTAATTTATTGAATATTATTCCAAAAGAGAGCACTGTAAAAAAATTTCTGGTAAACTTCCTAAACTGAAATGGAAGTTTTGAACCTATACAGAGTATGAAAATAGTAATACGTATCTGGCTGAAAGTATGGGAATGTTTAGTATCGCTACTGTACAAAGTTGGGAACTTCCCTACGCATTTGACTCTTTCCTGAGCAACTGTAGGAATGTTACCATGGATATAAGGGAACGTATTCTACCATTCGCGCTTTGTCATTGTACGTAAGCACTGATACGGTACATTTACAAATAATTTCTTTAGAGTGAGGGCTTCAAAAAGTGCTGACTTTACCGTGAATAGTCTATAGTTACATTTGACTCAGACAGCTGACATTCGTCAACGAGTGCTTTCGTGTGTGTAGCGATTGCCAAGATGTGTACAGTGTCTTTTCTTCTACTGTATGTTCGTATCGTCTGTTTTAAAACCAATTAAATCAGAAATTGGAAAGTTATAAATTATGACCATGGTTGCAACCGATATTTTGTTTTATATGTTCTGAGAAAATTGTGACTATTGCGTAATACTGATTTTGCACATTACAGATAGTATTTAAACTGTTAACATTTATACCAGTTTTCCTGTATAATTTCATTAGGTTCAGATGTCATGTTACGAGTAGTCGGGTGTGTCCCTTATGGCAAATCTGTAAAAAGTTGGTAAGCCTTGTTGCCGGCATCCAGTTCAGCACGGTGAATAACGAGTCTACGTGGAGCTGAAAAACAACTTCATGAACTGTGCTGGAAGCTGCGTGATTTACCGCCCGCTGACATTTCTCTCCCGGCCAACTAGATTTCCCCAAACGCTTGGCTTCAAATGAATATCGTCACATCGACCTTAATTAAAGTAGATCTACTGTTACATATATCAAGCTCCAACTCTCCCGCTCTAAGTGCTGAAATATCACATTATTACAGCGCTCTCAAATTTTAGGGCTTCTCTCATATGGATCAGAGATGCGAACAAAGGAATTTAATGTGGCGGGGGATTTATAACGAACGACTTGCTGTGGAGAGACAGAGAAAAGGGAAGGAAANATATTGTGGCGGGCTAAACGGAAAAATGCTTAAAAAGAGAAAAGGGAAGGAAAATAATAAAACAGGGGGTTTTGCGGCTTAGGAGTTATACTATACAGTTTAAAGAAACTAAGCCTATATGCAAACGCATCAGCATCATGGACGGGAACAATGGTATTAAGTTCTCGTTTCAAACTGGATGGATGAACACTCTCATTTCTGTGGACCATAACATACAAATGCGATCTTCTCGTTATCGTCATACGGTATTTAATCTTTTGCGCTGCAATTTTCTTGTTGGAACTTTTTCCAGACAACACCGAAAATTGAACCCATTTTTTATATCGAACAGTTCACAGTAGAGAATTGTAGAAGTGCATATTGTAGACGATGAATATGCAGAAAAATCACTGTATAAGTAGGGCTGTGGTCAAACATATTTATCTAATTTTTTATACGGACCTTAACAGGACACTCCCCATCTAGGCCGTAAATCGGGAGACCCTAGAGTTCTTCTGTCTCTTCGATTCAATACTAATTGTATTTCAGTAGGAAGCTGTGGACCAAGGAATCTCAGACTTCAGCGACTGCAGTGCTGTACGTCCTTGATTAGCGTTATAATAGTGCACGCCTGCCAAAACGGCATTTAACGAATCAAGATAACACGCCCCAAAACTTAAGTCTATTCGCGTGGTACATATCTTCTAACTTTTTTGAACCAAACAGTTGAAAAATCAACCTATGTATGAAGTATTTGTTTTTTCCCCGACATATGCGATTTATCAAACATGCGTTTTATACTTCTGTTAACATAAAAGTATCTTATTTTGGGTTAAATTTAAATTCATTTATATTTTATTTAAAAATTATAATATATTATTTATAATTAATACTAATAAAGAAAATAAAAATAAATGGTTTTGGTAATGACTAGTAATAAGTAGTTGTCATGCAAAATATTACTAAACTGAGTGCTTTGTCCCTTTGTTGTAATTTTCTAGACATAGTTAAGCTTTGTTTGCGTGAGACGGAGAAATAGCCTGAAAGTAGAGCATTGTCAGGGCTTCAGAAAAGTTGGAAGTAACGATGAATGGCCTATAATTTGTAGTATTGCTTGTTTCGAAATCGTTTCGCGATATACCACTTCCTAATGCTATCAACTAATCAATAGGGACAGCTGATCTTCACACAAGGGCTACCGCGTAGGCTAGAATAATAATGCACGTTGTGTTACGTTGTGTAACGTTGTGCTTCCCTAGAAGTTACCCAACTTGCTGTTGACCTACACAGCGGTACGGACAACTACTGCACTGCGAACTCGTATTCATGCCGCAATATTGATTTTGCCAAATATTGACAGAATTAAAATTGTGACGTGTGTGTTCATAATTCCCTTGTCTTCACTAAACTGCAGTTTAAAGTCAACAGTTAATTGGCTATAGAAGTACTTACCGAATTTCCTTATTCAAAAACATACACAAGCTAGAAATATTAATAATCCAACATGTCGGTAGAAGAGGTGAGGTTCCCCTTAAGGTCCCTGTCTACCACCTGGCAGCTTCGAAAATTAAATAGAAAATCCCATGTTAAGGAAATTTCGCCTCAGTGCGTCTATTTTAAATATAGACGTTCCAATGAAAAGCATTCTTAACGAATTTTTTAAGAGAAGATTCCTACGAGCGTATATTTTCAATACAGATTGGCAGTATGTACTTTTTTGTAAAACGTAAATTTTAAAAACTATTTGCAAACAGGCTATACATGTTATGAAAACATATTCTCTGTAAGGAACTTCCTCTAATATTTTCGTGAAAAATACATTTTGTTTGAAACGCCCATCTTTAAAATTAACGCACTGAGACGACATTTCCTTAGCATAGGATTTTCTATTTAAATTTCGCAGCTGCCAGTCGGTAGGCAGGGTCCTTTACCAGGGAGCTTTTTGCCTAGGAATGCACGGAGATGGAAGACCGTGTGATGCAGCTCAGGTCGATGTTGCAGGCGGATGGGGGGTGGCCTTTGTGTGAGGGGGTCACGGACTGTGGTGTCATGTCTGACGGCGGCTGGTGTCACATGGTACTCACGTGTCGAGTTCGGGTTGAAGTTCACGCTGCCCCGCGACATCCAGCGCCTTTGCCACGCGACACCGACCCGCCACCCATGACCCGCGCATCCGGGGATCTAGAACCCGACCCCCGCTGCCGAGGTAATAGTCCATTCGGTTACTATCAACTCTCGTTTCGAACCCCTTGTAATCAATCAGCCTAGGCGTTGGAGAAAAAAGTATCTACTTTCAGCATTCTGCGCCAGTTACGGATCGGTGTTCTCAGTTCTCGTATTCCAATCTTGTAGCGATCTATCGCCAGCGAAGGAGCTAACGTTTTCAGTTCTGGCGTCACACACATGGCCATGCGACATCTGCCCCTTCGTGTTATACCCAACAAAGGCCACAGAATGTTTTAGGCGCTGGCTGGCTGTCGTGTTGCAGAACCACGCAGGAGTTTTAGTTTTACGCCATGTCCGCGCTAGAGTGGACCAGGTCTCTGCGCGCTCTCTCATCACGAAAAATTACGTAGCTGTGCATTGGTTCACTATTTATAAGGTTTTCAAAGCCGTCCTTAAATTCTTATTCTAGCACATCGCGTATCCTTTCGCCAAATGTGATAATTAACACTGCACTGGAATTAAGTAGCAGAATTCATCAGCTGTGTTTTCCGAGCAAAATAAATGGCGGGCCAAAGTTATTCGGAATGTGTATTACTACTTAACATGACAACTTAATGCGTTCATAAAATAACGTGCTCATACAACATGGTTGGAGTAAGGAAAAAATGATTGAAAGAAATTTTTATTCCTACTGGCGCATATAATATCGCGTTTTAATCTGATGATATGCTAGATATGTTAGAAGTAAATGTTAGTTCGAGTCATGTAATTGTACCTCCGCTCACCAAACATGCCCTGAAAATGTCTCAACCAGTATTATACATTTAGCGCTCGGGTAGCTTAATTCTTTGTAGACAAACCGAACAGAAGAATAAGCTCTGACTGTAGCAGAAGGCAATGGGCGAACGACATCTGCTCGAGTAGATACAGTATTGTGAATTCTAACCTGGTGCCGTTTCATAACGCTAAATTATATGTTTTTTACTAATAACCAAAATTACGGAATTTAGAAGCGCTGTACATATATGTATATATATATTTATTTATATAGATACACATTCCATCTTGTATTGCATCATATATATATATATGCCATTCCCCTGAAACCGCACGTTGGTGTGTTGAGCATTTAGCGTCTAATCGTTTCAGTGAGTGTTTATGCACAAAACGCGCATATTAGGCAGGGAGTTGCCTGGTATACATAAAATATATGAGGAACCTGGAACTTTAAATTTCTGCATTATCGCCTTACATCCAACATATCACATCAGTTTATAGCCTGTACTTTTGTGTAAGGAAGGAGGAGTGGAATTTGTTGGCCATGAATAGTAATTCTCTCGGTCATCATCAACAGATTTTACGGTTCCATTCCACTATCTGAATCTTCTTCTGATTGTTAACGATACGACATTACTGTTATGTTGCTCATACCCGCAGAAATCCTGGATTATTATTGTGGGATAAAGTATCTAAGAGGATTCTATAAAAATTAAATGTTTCAAATAAAAATTTTAATTATAACAAGCAAAGGGTCATTTTTTTGACCATTTTCGAATGTACCAGTTATATTATCCTCTGAAGTTGCCCTTAAAACTGATTGTGTACAAAGCTATTTGAGTTTTCTGTGCGTTTTTTATCCCATTTCAGTTAAATACTGACGTAATTACTTAAGTGCCTTCCATCACTCGTGTATTAGAAAATATGTCAGATCAACCTTCATTTCGTCTTCAAACTAAAGAACGATTGTATTCAATCGTAAACGCCTTTATAAGCCTGAGAAATGTTTGTTACTTAACCTCTTTCAGGGTTTTATAAGACTGCCGAGAATATAAATACAGCACACTAATTAAAATTCCATTCAACTGCATTTACTCCCACTAATATTTAACATACAAAGTCCCTTTAACTCGTCTTTCAAGATTTAGATGACCGCTTTTATTATGTAATAGCGCTTGAGGAGTACAGACGTGAGTACCAATGGGACAGCTTTATTAAGAGTTTATTATTTCTTTCAGGTAAAGGTGGTGTGAGTCGAATTATTTCCTTGGAAGAAACTCTTGCCCAGTTACTATAACGGGTTTTTAATATAAATTGTCGGAATGGAAGAAATGAAACTAATCCTATGGCAAATGCAGCGGAACTATACAAAGAAAATATGTTTTAATGCTTCCAGTTTAAATGACTATTTCGCTTGCTGCTTCCTAATCTTCGTTGCGCAGTATCCTTACGTATTCTTTTCCCTTGCAGGTAGGCAACACGCAATGCACTAAAGGCCCCTTGTCACCGTTTACTCGTATTTTACATGCGCTCCTATTTTAAGTGGCACTAGTCACCTACAATCAATTATTCTTTATTTCTAGGTAATATTCTTCCATTTTTAGACATTAATTACGAGTACTATTTCTTTGCACAAAAAAATTTTAGACCGCACTTTTTTTGTATAGTTGCGCGTTAAAATAACAATTATAGTATTTTTGGGACGTGAAAATAATGAGAACTCACTGTGTTCGCCTATGTGGGAGGCGAGTAGTCTGACCACTACACCATCGCGGCCCCTAACAGCCTGAAGAAGCAAACCGCTGACGCCTGTAGGTTGTGTTAACGGTGCGCCCGGCAGGTTTACATTTGTAGTGAGGACGGTTCTGTTCCCTGGGTGAGGAGAGGGGTGGAATGAGTCTCGGGTCAGTAGGTGTGCCCCTGGGACGACAGTAGCGGGTCGTCGTCGTCTGCTATCTGGGTCGAGACATACTCGCTCCGCCGGCGTAAGTTCACCTGTGGGAATACCGCACCACTAGTACTTGCACTGCAGCCATCATTGGAACATTTCATACAACCCGTCTTTCCATCTTCGCATTACCCCACGGCATAGGCCAACGATATTCACTGTTCATTTATGTGGAGTAACCTCGCCATATTCGAGTTATGAGTATTTTTCCACGACGTTCTTTCAGACTAAATATATGAAAACAAGTTCTGTTAAGTCACCAAACATATTTTAACACTTATTTTCAAGTCCATAACATTTTCTGCCAGTTTTTTCTGTAGAGACCGCGGTGGTCTGGTGGTTAGCCTACTCGCCTCCCACAAAGGCGAACCGGATTCGACTCCCTACGGGGTCGCTCCCAGACTTTCGCATGTAGAAATCGTCCCGGGCGGTGCCGCAGGTCTGCGAGTTCCCTCGGGCGCCTCTCGTTTCCCGCACCATTGCATTCCGGCACTGCTCCATACTCACCTCGCTTCACCCTCACCGGCTGTCTACAGCTCTTCACTCACTCAGTTACTGTTTTTTTTTTTGCTACATGTATAACAATAATCACGATCAGCTTATTATTTTTCTCTTTTTAATGTCACACTATAAAATAGTGGCTGAAGTCATTCCAATCTAGTTTCATAAATACTGGAACGTAGTTGTGTGTGGCATACCACGGTTTCATTTTTAATAGATAATTACAAGAGAAATAGATAAATGCAAGTGCTGCGGAATCGCTCAACTTCAAGGACACTCAGTCCCCGACATCTTCTATTTATGATTTTATTCCGTAAGTACCATTCGAGAATGTTTAACCCTTTCGTTCCCACATTAATGTATTATTTCTGGTGTTGCGATTAAGAAATATTTTGAAAGGGGCGTTACTTAAGTTGGCAAAGAACGTTCTAAGTTATCACAACCAATAATCTGTAGTCTTTGTGTTCGGTGATCAGTGATATGAACCAGTCATAACGTAGCGGAGTAGCGTGGTTTAGGAATCAGCTACCCACAGGGAAGATCATTGGGCACTGAGACTCGCAGAATACAGTAACGGTCAAATATAAACTTCGTGTGTAACATGTTGACTATTATCTACAATGGACATGAAAGGGTTAAGGAAATCTTTCTNTTAGAAATATTTTGAAAGGGGCATTACTTAAGTTGGCAAAGAACGTTCTAAGTTATCACAACCAATAATCTGTAGCCTTTGTGTTCGGTGATCAGTGATATGAACCAATCATAACGTAGCGGAGTAGCGTAGTTTAGGAATCAGTTACCCACAGGGAAGATCATTGGGCACTGAGTCTCGCCGAGTACAGTA
Organism: Clitarchus hookeri; assembly: GCA_002778355.1. Taxonomy (NCBI): domain Eukaryota; kingdom Metazoa; phylum Arthropoda; class Insecta; order Phasmatodea; family Phasmatidae; genus Clitarchus; species Clitarchus hookeri. The sequence continues at coordinate 188,530 of NQII01004096.1, read as the reverse complement.
CTGGTCAAATATAAACTTCGTGTGTAACATGTTGACTATTATCTACAATGGACATGAAAGGGTTAAGGAAATCTTTCTCACGACACAGCATAAAAACCAGTTTCTCGAGCTTTAACAAACTAGTAGAACTGCGCTGCCTTTATTAATTTTCGACTAGAAACTTCCGTCAAGAAAGAAATGATACTAGCAACACAAGTCAAGCAATAAATGTTCCCCGACATGTGAAAAGCAGTGACCTTGTCTTGTCGGCGCCTAAGACTAGTTCCCATAATACAACGGTGGGTTGCGATGCGATGCGATGGTCGGCGACGGGCTACACTAACTGTTTCACAATTGAGCAATGATCTGTTAGCGATAGTGCCGCTATCTATTTCAGGGGTGAAAATGAAATTTTAAGACATCACGTATGTAACAAAATACACGCAAAAAATATTGCCACTATATGATTTAAGTGCATAGAAGATAAACAAGGCAGTATGAACGTGCGTGACGTGTCATTAAAACTACGCAGCGTCGTACAGTGAGAACGGGAGACATAAAACGAAGGAGGATTGTTTTGAGACCCCCTGTATAGTTAATGGAAAGTCCTTAATTGAAAAATAAATGTGTCCCGTATTGCAGTAGCCGCGGCAGTTGTAGGTGGCGCCAAGTACAGGTAGCGGCAAAATAGTTGAACTACCTGGGCAGAAAGGCTGAGAGAGCGTGAGACACCAAGCTAACACTCACTCTAAAGGAAGACAATATCAGAGGATATTTTGCTGTTAATTTTACAAGGNAAACTCACTGTTTCACAATTGAGCAATGATCTGTTAGCGATAGTGCTGCTATCTATTTCAGGGGTGAAAATGAAATTTTAAGACATCACGTATGTAACAAAATACACGCAAAAAATATTGCCACTATATGATTTAAGTGCATAGAAGATAAACACGGCAGTATGAACGTGCGTGACGTGTCATTAAAACTACGCAGCGTCGTACAGTGAGAACGGGAGACATAAAACGAAGGAGGATTGTTTTGAGACCCCCTGTATAGTTAATGGAAAGTCCTTAATTGAAAAATAAATGTGTCCCGTATTGCAGTAGCCGCGGCAGTTGTAGGTGGCGCCAAGTACAGGTAGCGGCAAAATAGTTGAACTACCTGGGCAGAAAGGCTGAGAGAGCGTGAGACACCAAGCTAACACTCACTCTAAAGGAAGACAATATCAGAGGATATTTTGCTGTTAATTTTACAAGGGTTAATCAAATTGAAACCTTAAAAAAAATGCCATATAAATGAAAACCCTCTTCGAATGTCAAGTAAGGTGGCAGGAGAAAGAGGTGCAGTGGGACTCTTAACCCACAGCTGGCAAACGAAGCTCGTGCACTACTTCAGGGCGCTGCAGTAGTGCCAACATGATGGTTCCACTGCCAACATGCACCCAAGAGAAGCCGAGGTCCGTTATTAGTTCTTTTAAATAGTAAAGGTATTAAACCATAGACTAAATATGAGGCAGACCGCTTTTTCATCTTCTGCGCATGTATCCAACATTGACCTATACCTAAATAACAAAACTGTCAAAATCATATGGTCAACAATGATGAAAGTATTTGTTTGTATTTTAATTTTTTAATGACAAGTACTTTTATATTATTAAAATACTTTTACCAATTTGAATTTAATATAACTTCATTACAAATAGGTCAGAGGAAGTATAAAAACATCCCAAAGCACTCGTATAAACAGTGTTCTAACCTCAAATCCAATCCATGCTAATTTTGCTCTTCATATTGGCAGGAAAGAAGTTCAATATTGCGGCACGGAGATTTGTTGTGCGCAGCCAGCGAGATCGGTCTGCCTTATCTTTAGTCTACGGATTAAACACATCNCCTTATCTTTAGTCTACGGATTAAACACATCGAAATTCATCACAGAATAGAAGTATGTTTTGGTGATGTGACTTTCAAGTCCGACGAAGAGGTGCAGCTGGGTGTGCTCAAGTAGCTCAACTCGAGAGCAATGTTCTTCTCTCGAGGTATCGGCGTACTGCATTAGCACTGTAAGACTTGTATTGCGTGGCAGGGGGTCTGTGTGGTGACATAATGTTATTTTACGTCTCCTCTGTTCAATAAATTGCCAAAAATATCTAAGTTATTATTTTGACTCACCCACATATTAGCTAGAATAACTTAATAAACTCTGACATGGGAGTTCAAAACTTTTGTAGAGAAAACTCCTAGTGGATTTTTTTTTTTTTATCAGAAACGAGATATGTTATTGGGTACTCCACGAACGTATATATGATTAAACAGGTGTGCGGGGCATTGTAAATAATATTTTATAGGATACGAGCTGTCAATTTTTTGTATAAATTAATATTTCTCATCTATACGAACAATTTTTATATTAACTATGGCCACGATACCAGTTATCATTATCTTAAAATAAGACTGTAGGTTTAAACTATATCTGTTTTTCAGTTAAATTTAAATGGCATATTTTATATTTTATTAATACAATACCTACTTACAAAGCTAGTGATTCGAGATAAATGCACACATGCAAATTAAATATGTGCAAGTGATATTACACAAACGGTGAAGTTAACAGCTTTGAAAGAACAGCTCTGCATTAATTGTAAAAATTAACGTTACCTGGAAACAAGAGCAATGAAATAACTCTAAATTATTAGAAATTTTCGTATTTACTTATTTCTTCTGGTACAACAGTCTTACGTTCATAAAACAGTAAGGAAGCTATTGCAGTGACAAATATAAAAATAATAAAATTTGAAGGAGACTTGGAATTATTCTTCGAAATATTCCACCAAAACATTTTTGCTGAGACGAGTGGAAATATATGCATATCCGGGCAGGATTTATTCCCAAGTGTTGAAAGAGCCGTGGAACATATAAGGCTGCTTGTCCGGGTAATGGAGAAAAGTGTCGGGGTTCTTGTGCCGGTGTTTCAGGCGGGCTGGAGCGGGAGCTAATAAGAACGCAGGCAGGCGGGCAGTATACCCTTCAGGCGCACTTTATTACTAGACGCCCGGGACGGCATGAATCCTCCCTAGCCGCTCGCTCCCCTTCTCACCTGCATGTAGCGAGCGTCTCACGCAGTGTTGCCAGATGTAGCCCAATCCGCCTACGTGTTGCCTAATTTAAGGTTATATAGCATGTGACAGAATGCGTGTAGCCGGAAGTTCAAATGTAGTCAAATTTAGGTTCGATCTAGTAGCTACTTTCCCTTAACTTGTGTACTCTGTACCGCCTATTACCCAATAATATCTTATGTAAGTAGTAAAAATTGCAAGAATTTCCCAAAAAAAAAAANGTACTCTGTACCGCCTATTACCCAATAATATCTTATGTAAGTAGTAAAAATTGCAAGAATTTCCCAAAAAAAAAAAAACCAGAATAATTTTCTCAATATTATTAATTTCGCCCAATGAATATAATTTCCTAGAATAAACTGGTATGTAATGTTAACGACCAACATCATATACAAATTCTATCCAAATATTATTTGGCATCGGAAATAAAAATGCAACAAACGTATATGTGTAAATAGTGTAGTGTTTATTTTTTTATCTGCAATTTACATTAGCTAACACATGCTGCTTTCATGAATCCCTTCAGAGTATTAGGATTAGCATTTGTAATTCGGACAAAAACAAACACTTTATCTCGAACAGTCACACTCATATTATTGTTTGGAAACATAACAAGGCGTAGTAAACAACTGTCCACCATTGTCGATTACATGCTCAATCACATTAAATGTATCGTATGAAATTATTTATTTTAGATCAATTTGGCCAATCTTCTCTACATCCCCATATAATATATCAGAAGCCTGATGAAATATTGCAACTTCCAAGAAATCATTGCCAACCAAATGTGCATTAGCTGACACACAAAAATCTCCGGCCTTTTAACTAAATTCTTAGAATATTATGCCCGAATGTATCTCAGTCTTCGTAAATAAGGAAAAGTGATCTGCTAATGATAAGACTATTTTCATGGATGTAGTTACAATGGTTTCAGTCATTTCTATCAGAAAACAAATATAACGTTACAGCACATCAAAAGTACTCATCGTGAATAAAAAAAATTTTATTTCATATAAACTGAAACGAACCATTTATATAATCTNTTATTTCATATAAACTGAAACGAACAATTTATATAATCTTGCCTGTTACGTATGAAATGATACTTGATTGAAAGATTATCAACTTGACGCTCCATTGGCTGACAGCCCACCCAATAATAAATATTATTCAACGGAGTAAACGTGTCAAATGTGGTGCGAGCCAATAGGACTGTGATAACTGGGAAAGTAGAAATAAACAGAAATGTTGAAGTTTATTTATCAGTGGATAAAACAGACACAATTATAGTTTATCTTGAATGTTATTAAATGTGTACAGAGTGCAAATTGTTAAAATAATATAATCGCGATTTCATTCTAAAAAAAAAATATCTTACAATATGGTAACACAGTATGTTCTCCGTGTTTTGAACAAGACTTAAATTTCTTCATTAAGAACCCATGTCACCCGCCATTTTGAATTTTTTAATTTATTTCTTCCTGGGTAAACTTTAAGAGGATTTATTGAAGAGGGCGACAGGAGAAGATTAGCTAGTTACTTTACACATAATTTCATACATAACAAATTAGCTTCTAGCAAATATTTATTCCACTATTAACTTAATAACAAATTTTATATTTTAATTTATTTTCACATGGTAATGGCAAACAGGGAACTCCTCTTAACAATGAGGTACAAATATTTGCACATAAACATAAAATGCAATTCTTCTATAATGTTCAGTAAAGACCCTGACTCATCTGTTTTGACACCACAACGAATAATTTCTGTATAAAGGATAATACAGATTCTTAAGAATCGAACTAACAGCACGTTTTGAAAGCGAGTAATAAGTGTTTACATCAGTGATAGGAAACATAG
>NQII01004096.1:57223-175453 GCA_002778355.1 Clitarchus hookeri | reverse complement strand
CGAAGAATAAAGAAAATGTTCCAATCTTTCGGTCGCTGGGCGCGTGAAACGGGCGAATTCCAGCCACGTAGCGCCGTTTCGCGTCTCCGACGTCGACCAATACCTCCCTTTCTTATCGTTCCATCTGCCTTCTCCCCGGCTCCCTCCTGCCACGCTGCGTGCTTCTTCTTATTTGTTCCGTTTCACGTCGCCCGCTCGTGCGCACCATGCCCTTCAGCCCGGCGGACTTCCTCATTACTGGTCGGCTCCGGAACTCTTGTCAACTGATTTCATTTTAATCATAATACCGTTCTTTTACAGAGAATTCGTTTGCCGACGGACACTCAAGTTAAATTGCTGGTTAACTCATAAAATCAGAAAAGCACAAAAAAATAAGTAAAATATGATTACAAACANACACTCAAGTTAAATTGCTGGTTAACTCATAAAATCAGAAAAGCACAAAAAAATAAGTAAAATATGATTACAAACAGAAACAGCCTAAACTGGCGTACCTTTCCTGGAAAAGAGAGAGTAAGGTAAAACAGACGCTCTAAATAAGAGAGACATGACATGTGAATGTATGAATGTATACATTCAAACTTATAATGCATGGAGGGTCTTAAATAACGTATTATTTTATTTTTGCAGTGGTTTTTAAATAATAATAAAATTACTAATGCACTTGATTTGAGGTAAGGCTCGTACTTATCGAAGATTGGCGAAAAATTGAACTGTTCAATTAATATGTTGTATGCTTTTTTTTTGCTGTAAACTGTGCCATTAAGTCGCGTGGACATATTATGATACTTTCAGTGCTAACGCTTTGAGTGCTGGCGACGTAACCTGACGTCTATCAGCTAGCATACGAATAATACTGAGTTGACAGTCACGTCTGATGACATATCACAGAATATACCGAACAGAGATCACTAAGTCAAAGTTACAAATACCCTCGCTGAATGGCTGGCTGTTGTAATTATTTTTTGGCAGTCCGGCTTCCCCGGCTTGTAATAAGGTCGCTTCCACAGTAAAACTGCCGTAGTGATTCATCTTAACAATATGGGCTGTTCCTTCCTGTTAGTCTGGGTGTGTGTGTATATATATGTCAGTTATTATATATTTAGTACCTGAAACACATTTCTTCAGTAGATTTTATTATGTTCTTTGCAACTTCAGCCATTGAACTAGCATTATATTGAGAAGAAGTAAATACGAGATTGTTTTCTATGTACCGTTAACATAGTTTTTTTGTTCTCGTACGTTTTCCTGGCAGATGCGTGGAAGTTCTTTAACTTCTTAACAAATTAACATGAACATACTATTACCATATAGTCGGTGTTGTGCACCAGTAAAGACAAATAGTCTTTCTGTAAGTTAATGGTATTGGCTTGTTTTGGCACACCGACATTTTATAATAAAATAGTTTATGCAGTGAATTAACAGAAACTATTATTACAGCCCCCATTGTGAGAGTTATTGTAAGGATTTTATAAATTCTCACCAGACAGAAAAAATATTATATTGCAAGATATTTAACGAAAAATTTACTGGTAAAAGTCCTATCGAAAGAGAATTTTAAAACTCAGCCCTCTCAGTTTCCCCACAAGATTCACTTCTTTAAATACTTCGTGTATGCTAATGCGTACGGAAATATCTACTGGGGGTGTTTTTTTTTTGCTGAATGTTTCAATTGAAAGGTGCTGTAATATTTAGATTGCGTATTATTATTATTGTACCTTGCAACACGGCGTGTCCTCGCCGGATAAACGCGAGAAGGGCGACAGTTCCGTAGCAGCGTTTTGTCTTCTGGTTCGTCAGCTACATCACCCCTCCCCCTTCCAAAGCACACTGCCATAATGTCCCACCCTTAATGTCAACCAGACCACCATTACCGCTATCAGGGATGGCTCGGCCGAAATGTCGCCTGGAATCACCGCCGCATTTATCGTCCCTCCTCCTCCCCTTGCTAGCATCCCCACCCCCTCACACACCCTTCTTTTGGTTTTTATCGCCTGCTAAATCCCTCCTTCCTCGCTCTTTTTCCTTTCCAAATGAAGCTTGCTTTCAGCACCGCATACCTTCATCCCTCCTAGACGTGAGGAAAGGGGTCGGAGAGAGAGAATCCCCAAGCCATTCAAGGCCGGTGTGAAAAGGGGGTGAAAAAAACCCTACTTCCGTTTTAAAATATCTCCCGCCAAATTTTTTTTACTCCCCTCACTTTTGCTAAATGTCGGTCAGTGGCCATCACATACCTTGTTGTCAGGGGCAGGAAAAACCTGACTCGGACGGCGACTTGTTGTAAGCGTCGATAACAAATTGACTCTCCGCCGCTACTCGTCTGTTTCAGCTGGGTCAAGTAGGGGAAAAATAGGAATGTAAAAAAATAGATAGCTGGAACAACCTTAATTTCTTCACCCCCTTTCAGGAACTGCTGCATTTTGAGTGAGAAACCTTGAGTTTCAGTAATGAGTACGTCCTTGTTAAATAATTTCTCCCTAGACAGTCATCAGGTTGGCAGTACTGTTTTCTCGAGTCATCCTGAAAACCGCAGGTAAACTGCATGTCCTGAGAGTCTGGATTCGAATTACAAATAAGATTTAAGGCTTTCCAATTATCATAAAGCACTTTAATTTTAGGCTAACAAGATTAATTTACACTTTTAGCAAAAGTTTAAGATGATCGTGAAAAGTGTAAAAACTGATAAAAAAAATTTCGTATTTAGGTTATTGATATCTTTATAATATATTCACTTTTTAAGTGTGAATACCTGGCAAAATGGATGATAAATGAGGCTTTATGTAGAAACATTTGATGGTTGAAATAGATACTGCCAACATACAAAGTCAAATCTAAATGTTGTTAACGTACCTTTACCTATATAAACAAAACTACAGAGAATGTTTATATGACCATCATTTTGAAAATAAGTGCAGTGCCCTCTCAAAACATATCAATATACATCTCCTTCCGTAGGGCTACTTGTTTGCCGAATTTGGTAGAAATGCGTTGGATTTTTCTGGCGATGCAATATAAAAATATTATTGTTTCATTTGATTTAATTTTTAAAAATGGCTGACAAACGAGACTAAGGCTTATTTCATAGTTGTAATATATACTGTCAGCGTACAAAGTTAAGTTGGAATTATATTACATGGTTCCGACGATACAGCATGCTAAGCTAAAATTGCTAGATGGCCACCATTTTGAAAAATGAGTCTGTCCGACTTAAAAGACACAGTTTACATCACCTGCTGCATTACTAAGTACTTGTTTGCCTGATTAGGTAGGAATATGTCAATTTTTCCCCGAGATATCACAAAAAGATTGCATACATTCATATGGCGCTGTCTTAAAAAATGGCTTACAAAAGGAGGTTGTGATCGTATATGATGCTAGTAACAGATACTTTCAGTATACAAGATATGGTCGAAATCGGTTGAACAGTATGTAAGATACAGCCAATAAACATACAATATTTGAATGGCCGCTATTTCGAAAATAAGTAAGTACCTTATAAATTTAAGCTACATATGTTTACATGGTCTACTGTAGTATTACTGACGTGTCAAATTTGGCGAAAATTGAACCACTGTGGAACTGCATGTAAGAAATATGCCCGGAGGCACCAGAATAATTAAACATATCAAACTACGAGGTTCTTTTGATGGTAGTTCGCCATGTAGAGTGAGCAGTGTAGTGCTGGCGGTAAATCTAATTATATCGCATGCAAACTAATTACTGCCATCCTGAGGCAAGCTGTTGGGTAAATTCCGCTGCTGCGTATTTTCCCGACAAAGAGGAAATGCGTCCACTGCATGTAGGTTACAACTTTGTAAGTAGTTGTTCCTGTTTGTAGCTGCTGCTTTGATGTATATCTTGCACGTTGTTATAAGAGCGTAACGTGAAAATAATTGCATTGCTTTCAGCATATAGGTATTGTTTTTAACTCACTGCAAGGATAATTACATACAAATTAACATTTTGTATCAATATTTTACTGCGCAAAAAAATGTGCTTTGAGTTGAGCGACATGTTATAAAAATATGTGAGCTAAATTCTCCACTCGAATTTCAAATAAAAAGGAAAATATCTCTCTGTCTCCAAAAGCGAAAAAGTTAATACAGTCCTATGTTAAATTCCGAAGTTTGAAAGCTAACCCTTTGGAAAGTGTCGGGTTTTAAGCTCAAAGAGATTATTGTAATAAAAATTTATTTAACAACACATAAGTTATAATAAACTCACGTCAAACCGAAAATGCAGCAAACGCGAAATTCATTTTAGTTTATTCTGTAATATACTTTTATAAAAATTATTGTATACCTAATTGTGAGTACGCAAAGAATAAATATGTACACAAATAGGCAAACCAGAAATGTATTATTTTCTACAAGGAACTGTAAGCTAAATTGAAAAAATCTAAGTACCAGCAATTATGCAAAACAAAATAATACAGTTATGTTAGACAACAATTTTCAAGTCTGGTAAATTACTGTGCTAACATGTCTCAACTCGAAGAATCGTAGTTTCGCTGCGGCATATGAGACTATTTTAATTGATTATGTCTGGCCAATAAATATCTGAAACAATAGTGGCATTAAGAATTGTTCATTAAAATTCCTAAATATTTTTCATTTTGCATTGATCTTCACGAACATACCGGCTACAAAATTATCGCAGAAAGCAGTTTCACAGTCATCGTTAATGTTTTACTTCAAGTTACTCATTGTTGCACTGCACTCACAATAAATATTCGCTTGCAACATACTTTTATTCTGTAACAACGCAGGCATTTTGCATATTCGCAAAAAAAAAATTACAGCGTGTGTTACGTTAGCACGTCTAACAAATTAGTGGTTGGGCTATTACAGAGAAGTGTCACTTTGGAAACAAGGTCAAATGGTAGTATGCAGCTAAAAGTTTCTCATATCCGGGGAAGATTTGTGAAAACGAACAATTAAATTGAGGAAACGCAGTCTTCTGTTTCTTACATATAAAATACGGAACCTCTTCTTATTCCCAGCAACTTCGTGTTAGGGGACAAACGTTATCAATTTTGCTCGAAGTTTACTTTGTCACTGCAACCAGAAAGTTATCGTTCCTATAGGGTAGATATAAAATTGACCCCATGAACACCTGTATCTCCCAACTTCAGAAATTAGCATAGACAGTCTTAACAAATCCCAACACTTCAAACAATCCAACGTTATTAGAGCTTTAAAAGTGGCTCGCGTGGCTAAAATATAAATAACATTAAAAGAATTAAATCTTTTAAACATAAACGTGACAGGTTAGAAGTAAGCGCTATATGTACAGATAGTTAATTGTGTTCATGTCTCGATTATTTACAAATATTTTCAGATTTTCCCACTTATTTTCTCTGCTCAGTGAATACCCGTGGGATGAAGATAAGTCTTCTGTTATCGTAATACTTTTTCATAAACCGCAAGAATAGAAAAACTAAATTCAAAATTTACGGAAAGTTCCACGAATTCACAGAAATTTGTGTGAAATTTACGGCAAGTCTGTTCGTGAGAAAACAGACTGTCAGTCTATTTTATTGACACTAGTGGATATTTTATCAAGGGTCCCTTTTAAAGTACAGAAACTTTTGTTATCAGTGCAGCATTTAAAAAAAAAATTGTAAAATACAACTCCCACGACTTTAAGAGAAGTACTTCAGCGGAAATCAAATTTTCGTGTAAAAATAACTTTTTCAAAATATGTACGAATTAAGATTTTTAGTTGTAAAGTCCTTTTTTTTATGCTTGAAAACATTATAAATGTTTTTTTTTATTATTTGGAACTTGATATCACCTCACGAAACACTAAATAACCTCAAAATCTAGAAAATAAAATTTTGGATCTTGAACGGCCTTTAACACTTTCAAAACTAAGAGAACGTAAGAAGCTAAATAGTATGCAACTTGCTATATACATATGAGTGTGTGTGTGTTATTCGCAATCGCCGAATTCCCCCATTGCCCGAAAATTGTACCCACGGTGCGGCGTGGGTAGTGAAAAACTTCCACAACGCGTTCTGTGTCATTATTCCGGATACTGAGCAATTGAAAATACCCATTACATGTAGTGGCAATTGCACTTTTCTCAATAGCAGAAACAATATTGCTTTTCGCTTTGTGGCCACTACAGATTACCCACGACGCTATGTAAGTATTCTGATTGTATTTTTCTAATGAAGTGAATTTTAAATTAATGTAGGCTAATCTAACCCAACTTAACGTAAGCTAACCTAAACGTGGATAAACGTGTAAGGTGTACATCACATTACGGGTTAAAATATCGACTAATGAACAAATTCGGCGATTGCGAGTAGCAAATACATACATAAATGTGTCTATGAAGAGCCGAACATCTCATTGGCAGTAGTTTACTGTCTACTCCATGTTTTTTGTCCAATTGACAACAGAGTGCTTAAAATGTGTAAGTACCGATGAAAGGTTATTGATGGTCAGTTGTGTTCAATGGCGTGGCCGTATTCACCTGCACTAACAGCAAAGGCAAAAAAANACCGATGAAAGGTTATTGATGGTCAGTTGTGTTCAATGGCGTGGCCATATTCACCTGCACTAACAGCAAAGGCAAAAAAAATTTTTGCTTACAAATTACCTAGTTAAATCAGATATTTTATGGTTGAGCGTGTTTTAGAACTGTGATATTTGTTATNTTGACAACAGAGTGCTTAAAATGTGTAAGTACCGATGAAAGGTTATTGATGGTCAGTTGTGTTCAATGGCGTGGCCGTATTCACCTGCACTAACAGCAAAGGCAAAAAAATTTTTTGCTTACAAATTACCTAGTTAAATCAGATATTTTATGGTTGAGCGTGTTTTAGAACTGTGATATTTGTTATNTTTTTTGCTTACAAATTACCTAGTTAAATCAGATATTTTATGGTTGAGCGTGTTTTAGAACTGTGATATTTGTTATTTAAGGAGCAAATTTTTCAGTTAATGCTCCCTGTCTTCCACGCTTCTCAATAAAACTGATTATATTAATGTACAATAATTTGAAATCTAAGAAATAAAAATAACTAATCGCCCTTATGGGATGCGAGAACCGTGATGAATATGTTAAAATATATCCGGTGTGGGGGGAANAGGGGGGGGGGTGAAGTGCGATCCTTCCTCGCCAATTAATTCGCGGGCACACGACGAGCTCGCGACAGTTGTGCGAACACGCTCGCCGGTCCGTCGAGACCCGAATACTGAATGTGATATCCTCCTTCCTGCCGTTTCCATCCTTCTCTAACCCTCAGCCCCTTCACCACGGAGCTTGAGATAGGGTGCCACTTGGATGGTGTAGACTGACCCCGTCCCCCACTCCGTCGTGGACCGTCGTGCACTCGCGACCAAGCCCACCCCACCTCACAACGTTGTTAGTCTGGTTCTCGTCGAGGAACTTGCCCACACATTCCGACCATTCCCCAACAAACTTATGATGGGCCACGGTTGCACAGCGGCTAGAGCGCTCATCTACCCTCCTCCCATGCGAACCTGGTTCGCGCTTGGGAATCGTGCCGGACCTTGCCGCTGGTCAGCGGGTTTTCTCGGATGTCTCCTGTTTCCCCCACTCTCGCATTGCGGCGCTTCTCCATACTCACCTCGCTTCACTTCCATCGAGTCTCAATACCCAAAATTCTTGCCTTCAAAGTGAAACATGTTGAGTTGCCAGACTGAAAGCCCGGTGGCAACGTTTGGCAGTTGAACGGGGTAGTCTGTTTTAAAAAATACACATATTCTAACCACTTTTTAAAAAATACTCTTTCTTTACCTTGCACAATTTGTTAGACTTCCCTGATACGTGTGTTGTCCTGTACATGTTTCGTCCGAGCTGTCTGCACGCACTTGAAGCTACTGGACGGGTAATAAAGAAAGAAGGCTGGGGAGAGAAGGACAGGGCTTGTATTCCACGTATTTTCCAGGGTTGCGCTTGTGTTTGTCGTGCAGTATTTCTAGCAGTTCATTAAGCAATGTGAGTGTGGGACGATAAAGTCAAAGCAAGCACTAGCGCTAAAGTTTTGGTTACAAACTTGATTAAGGTACAACCGGTAGGTGGCTGGTTAGAGTCTTGCTGATGTTGAACAAACGCGGTGATGAAGAGCCCGTAAATATCAATGATAAAGAATATGGACGTTGAAGACACGGCAATGAGCAAGGAGAAAGACAATGGAAGCAATATGGAACCAGCAAAACGAATAAGGGAACCTAATTTGGCTAAAGACAACTACTGATGAAAGGAGTTGTAATGTGATGCGCCATGCGGGAAATAAAATGCAATAACTTCTGGCAGCTTTCACTACACAACTGCTAATCNATGCGCCATGCGGGAAATAAAATGCAATAACTTCTGGCAGCTTTCACTACACAACTGCTAATCTCTCATTGCTCACGTAGTTTGACACACGTGCACTAACAAGCAACCACTAGCGGCGCCCACGTACCTCGAGTTTACATGCAGGCGCTATCCGCATGACGCGCCAGTTCCGTTTGCCTTCGCGATATGCAACTTGTTGTGCACGTAGGTGCGTGAAGTTCCGGACTACCTGCATTGTTTTGCCTAATTTCAACTTGAATTTAAAAATACTAGATGACCTTTCCAAACATTTGGGTACCAGGATGTTTTGTTAATATTAGTATATAAATGCTGTGATTTGAATTTCGACATATTATTATTAAAAAAAACAAGTTGTATATATACAATGTCTTCCTTTGCAGTATCTAGTCTTAAATTTCAAAGCAGAGTCAGTGTTCAAAAACATCTTGGTTTGAAAATTTATAGCGATATATTTCTGTCTCTGGTGATGGCTAAAGCTGAACCTCCGGCAGGCTTCAAGTTACAAGCAACACNGGGTACCAGGATGTTTTGTTAATATTAGTATATAAATGCTGTGATTTGAATTTCGACATATTATTATTAAAAAAAAACAAGTTGTATATATACAATGTCTTCCTTTGCAGTATCTAGTCTTAAATTTCAAAGCAGAGTCAGTGTTCAAAAACATCTTGGTTTGAAAGTTTATAGCGATATATTTCTGTCTCTGGTGATGGCTAAAGCTGAACCTCCGGCAGGCCTCAAGTTACAAGCAACACNATTTATAGCGATATATTTCTGTCTCTGGTGATGGCTAAAGCTGAACCTCCGGCAGGCCTCAAGTTACAAGCAACACGCTGCTAAAATAATTTCCGTGAAATTACGGAAGATACTGGCGAAATAGTTGTACAGATTAATTCATGAATTTACGGACGTTACTTTTATGGTGGTAACATCAATTTTGTAAACGTAGAGAAGTAATTCTGTGTCGGGAACTTCTGTAAATTTACTTTATTCTCCATCAATTTACAGTTGTATTTTTCTTTCAATTTTTGTTTATTTGAAATGTTAGTTTTAAAATGTTTGTTTACAAATTTGTTATTTTGAGAAAAAAAAATGCTATTGTAATAAACTAAAATTGTTGCCCCAAATAGAGCTTTTGAACACAAACAAAAGAATTACTAGACCAACAGCTTGCCTTGCGAGATAAATTATTTTCCTTTTAGTTCCGTGAGTAATTTTTACAATTATCTTAAAATATATAATAAATATTTTTTTTGTTTTTTTGCTGGTATTGAAACTTTGCTGTCTGGTGAAAAAAGCTTGTAATTCTTTTTGATTAAACTTGTTAGTATAAGTGATGTGAACGCTTTAATAGTGACAGGAACTACCATCTCCTGGATATAGCGCCAATGAAAACTTCGTTCTTCTTCTGTAAAGTTCGTGACTGACGGAGAGGGTTCCGTATATTCTATTTATATAATTGGTTCTCTGTTTCGCCATTACAGACGCCATTTACGTATATTATTACTTCGACGCCAGTTTTCGTAAGTCTTCCGAAACGTAAAATTACGTGTGCAACACTAAATCTGTAAATTACTCTAGTGAACATAAGAGATTTTCAACTTTGCATTATATGGGCAGAGAACCGGCCAGCAATGAACATTGCTCACTGTAGTAAATGTGATGTGTGTTGTGTGAATCAATATGACGGTTGTAAGTGGAAATCAAGTGGAGTGGAGAGATATAGGCGTCTCTTAATTAACATCATGATCTTGAGAGCCGATGAGGTTGAAGCGTTGCGAGAATGGTGCAGCGCCGGAATGCAAGGACGGGGTAACGGGAGATCCCCAAGAAAACCCGCCGTCCAGAGGCATTATCTGGCACGATTCCCATGTGCGAAAATCGGGAGAGGGTTACGTCGCGTGAGTATAGGTGATTCACTTCTAAGTTATCTTAATTTTTCAGTAAATCTATGCCACACCCAAAGTGTTACCGGCACATCTCCGTAAAAGACTGCGTTAATTCAAGATAATTTTTAACGGTGCACGTGGTTCAGGGTCCATTACAATCAGTTCTCGATGCCTTTATCCTTTCCAGTGGATAGCAGTACGTCGCTAACCCCTAATTTTAATTTTTTCTATTTTTATTCTCTTCCGACTGTGTTCCGCTCTCCCCTCCCCCTTAACCCACGACCAGCTGACACGTACAGCACATTCGTTCCACAGCGGCTGTGTTATTCTTTTATTTCGCCCTCTGTGAGCCGCCATTTGCATTGGAAAGCAGTCCGGGCATGTCGTTCGCACGTACCGCTAGTTGTTTCACCGCCGGCCGGCATCCGGGTCCCTCTTGTTCCACATTATGCTCACAGCGTGTCTCGTTGCCAATCGCGCCATTAAAAGAGCTCCGCTGCAGCACTGCTCCACTAATTTCATTTTAAACGCGAGCTCGATGCTTTCAACATTCGTGGTTTAAACTATTTCCTACATTAAAGATACTTATAAGCTATTCATTGTAAACTATAGGCACTTTTTAAAGCCCTGCTTGAGATTTGCTTTCATGCACATTGTAGGCCTACCTACTTCCACCTCATTTAAAATTAACATCGCCACGGGACTGATAACTCTATTCATGCGTCGGTTAAGTCAAACTCTAAAATTCTTATACTTATATACATTAAAGCATCAGAAAGAAAGCAAATAAATAATTTCGGTATTCGCAAATATTTACTAATACATTTAATTCAATGTCAAAATATGTAACTTATTATATTTCCGTCGTTGCCAACTTTACTGGGTGTACACTGAAAGAACAGCCAACGATATTGTTTGTTTGCATAGGGCCAAAAACATACTTAGTTGCCTCAACAAAATAGTTTATTGAATAAACAAAATTTGAAAAGCAACCAAATTATCTTTTTTAATCTGAAATAATACACTCTTGAATAAACAAAACATTTGTGTTGGGCCAAAATAAATTAGACTGTCAACCAAATATGTGGTTGAATCAACTGCATATTAGTCCGGCCACTCATTTGATTGCCTCCGTTCGAAGACACAGCTCGAGAGTTTGTTTGTATTTTCGTGACAATTAGGACAGTAACTGTGTTTGTTAGCGCATCAATTGATGCCTAATAAAAATTGGTACAAACATCCTAATATAACACTTTCAATGGGAAACTAAAAAGTAAATCCATAAAATTAAAAATACATATTTTTGGACGTCTTTGAAATGTATGTATTTAAAAATTCAAATGTATCCAGCAGTTACTTAAGCTGAGGTTGCTAAGGAATAGCGGTCGAGCGCAGTTGACCTAACTTCGAATCTCGGCCTCACTTCACCTTTTTTCATATTAACCAAAACTGTCTACGTAGAGCCAAACAAATCTCTATTTGCACTAACCAAATCATTGTTTGCGGCAACAAAATAAGCACAACAAAATCTTTTTCTTTCAGTGTAGAACATGTTCGTGCCATTTTAGTCTGTACGTATTTCCCGTGCACTGCGTTTGGTTTTAAAGCACATATACTACACATTCACGCCAACGTGTTTTAGTTCTTAGAACGTATTTTGCCATGGGGACAGGCTTAAATGATAGAAGGTAGTATTATTTCAGGTTCCGCTGATATCGTTTTACGTCGCAGAAAAAAAACAAAATATGATATGTTTCAGAGAAAAATCCGACGAAAAAGGGACAAGGTTATCTGATGTCAAGTACGTAAAGAAGACACAGTAGATTCCGCAGAAGAAATTTCGTCGGTAATAATTAAGTAAGCTAGAGGACAAAAAAATAAGTAGTCAAATGAATGAACAACAAACTGAATTTTCTGGCGCATACAAGGAAGTTTCGCAGCAGCGTGTGTCAGAGATGATTGTTTATTCAGTCGTCTGTGTTTCTTGTCGGAACACTAACGAAGCACGGGGGGTGTTTACCGGACAAACGTACGCAATATCACACCTACAGACACCGCACACCTTTACAGCTTACCCAGAAATCAATCCCGTTGTCTCGTAGACATAACATTGCCTTTACCAACACTGACTGCAGACGTAAAAATGAACGTTAAAAAAATTTTAAGTTTATTATTTTAGATGAGTGGCAGTCATTTAACTTGGTGTCATTCTTCTATAATATAGAGACATTTAATAGTCGTATCAATATGGAGGTTATAATTACAGATGTAACTTATGTGAATGTATTCGGTTTTCTAGTGTTATAACCCAAAATTCCTGCGTCTTATAGAATAACATAAACAAAAGTGTTTTTTTACTATTCATATTTTCGTGTGTTACAACATACAATAGCTGTCATTATAAAAACCGTTTTTTTATCTGATCTGTCCGTTTTTTATTGATGAATATATAATGACTAACAGCCATGTTTGCCAAGTTGAAATAATTTTGATGTTTTGTTAATTCATGTTAAGTGATGTTACGTAACGTGAATTTGGTACTGAATTTTACTTTGTTTTCACCGTATTACTTTATATTTATTTATTCTTCAATAAGCTTTGAAAGCCAGCTAAAAGAAGACTGAGTTGAATATATCCAGATGTTTTTCATATCACTCTTTAACAAATGGACTTCGCTTGAATTTTACATCGCCAGATTTTCTTTGTTAAATATGTTAAAAAATATCGTTAAATATATTTTCGTTTGTAATTTTTCTCCTGGGTTCTCTATTATACTCGGCAGGGGCTCTGTATGGAGTAAAACTGAATCCTTAACTTAATTCTGCTACAACATCGCCATCAAGCCTCAAAATTAAGTACGGCTAAAATGTATTATTAGAAAACAAAACTTGAAGAATTATATTTTATTACTGTTGCACAAAACACAAATACACCAAAAGTGTGACCGGTGTGGAATCTGAATATAATAAAAATAATTTGATATATATCATGTTACACTATCGTGAAAACACTATACATTTTTAATACTGTACACATTATATTGACAATAAATGTTGTGCTTTTTGTACAAGCTATATTTTATTTACAATAGTCACAAACATAAGCTCCACTCTCATAGTCGGCGTAGTCTAAATATATATTAAAAATAATATACTCTATTTTGCCTGCGATTTTATCCTGTCGTTAAGGGGCCTGCCTGTTTAAAAAATTCTAAACGTCTCAAGGTAACGGTCGGCTATAAGGAAACATTGCGTCGGCAATGGACAATTACATAAACTAACTTCCCACGTTTTCTTTCTCCTCAGAATTTTAAGCAGTGACTATAATATTTTAATACAGAAAACTGTTCAAAAAACATAAAACATTGTTGCAATATTTTAAAACACTCGTTAACAGAAGGTTACTTATAACGATTTTTGCGGAATTTGACACTCTTCAAGCGACCGTATTTATGTTTAAATAACCTATATAATGAATGGGCAACAAAATATAAACTTTCATTTCTGTCATGAAAAAAATATTTGCTATAAAATATTCGATAGCGTATTTTTTAATTATAATAGACACAACTGCTTACGATGAGACCCATATGATAATTAGGGAAGAACCTTAATGTTGAGTATACTTTATTACATATACTTTTGTTGAGGGCAGGGAAGACATTTTAGGTCCATCGCGGAATGAAAAGGCGGAGGTCCATCGCAGAATGAAAAGGCGGAGTCGGCTGACGGATGTAACTGCACGGTCGTTAGTCTGCCGTCGAGTGCTCATGGCAGGAGCTGACTCGTGAGAAATGGTTGCGTCGGTGGCTGGGGATAAAAACACTCGGCGATTATCACTTGGCGACGTCCGTGGTTGGCTGCGCTCGCCCGGCGTGTCACTCGTGTCCTGATTCCTGCCGCCATGCATCCTGCGTCTCCTTCCTGCCGCCTGGATCATCTGTGGGTCCGCATCTTGGCGGCCTTCATCAATGGACTTACGTCCAATCAAATAAAGTCGGGATATAGTGGAATAGAGACCTCTCTTTCACAACGCCTTAACACATTCAGCCAAACTGGTAAACATCGGGTTTCCTGAATTATCACATTTGCGGAAGAAACACAACTCCAAAAGTCTACTTCCAGCCTTAGCAGTTATACCTTGCAGAACATATCTATATATAAAACTCAAAAGATTTTAACCATCTTCTACGCTTACTACTTTAGGATACCGTGTCATCATCCTTATCTACATCATAATTTACACTTAAGAAATTTTGATACACTTTCCGTGGATGATATCGTCTGGTGCAGTATTGTCTTCGTACCATGTTGGACGTTGGACGTTGGACCGAAATCGATTCAGTGGTTCTCATTTATGTTTCAAGGTTATGGACTTAGAAAATTTCTTAGCATGGCACGCTCTACTAATTTTACCTAGAGCGTTCTGCAATTATTTTTTTCCCAGTGCAAATTTAATATTGGAGATAATGCATTGTACATAGGAGTTCTTATCTGTGATTTGTTTAAATTATCACATTACTGGAATTTCACATCCCAGCGCTTTTATCGTGTTATCTATGACGTAGCAGGCTTATCAGTTACAAGTTTGCACAAGCGTAACCATAAGCCCATCTGCCCTGCACCATTAATACGACAATTATATGTGTTAATTTTAGCCCAGGTAGCATCAAAATGAAAATCCAGGGAAATAATAGTATGAGATGACCAGTGAAGTATAAGTCTGTCACAATTGCAAATTATATCGTAACTCCAGTAACGGCCCAAGGCCGGAGACTGGCGACAGCAGATGGTTTATGTTATGTTATGCGTCACTTCCGTTAGGTCGGGATGTGTAGGATATCATGGTCCAAGGTCACCTGTATCTGATCTCCTCTGTTGCCTCACTGGACGACTCAACTTTTGGTGACGAAATAATTCCCAAATAAGTCTAATCAATAGAATGAATATATAATAATAACAAAAAGAGTATGGAAACAGAAGTGTGATTTTTATGGTGGAGGTGGCAGTAGCCATGGTATGGCATTATTGGGAGTTCATATGAGAACCCCAGGTTTGACAAAATCTTTCCATGATGGCTTGGAATGATTAGATACAACTGAATTTTCCCTCAAGGAAAGATGAAGGTTTGAGTAAGACAATGTTTTTTTTTTTCCGGGAAGCCGATGTCCTAATATATTCTGCAGGCTCCATATACGAATTGTCTATGAACCAAAGAAGTTCTTTCGGTATACGTGATTGGGGGTTGGTTCTTGGAGGAGGAGGTGGTGATGATGAGGCCAGACCCAGATTCTACAGGGAAACATTGCGTCACTTTCCTGGACAGACCTCGGTTCTATCAATGTGGCTCGCATAGGTTCAGCCCTATGTGTCGCTGTTGACATGTGAGGATCTGCCCACGCTGTCCACAGAAAACTAAGCACTTTTAAAATCAACCTTGGAGAAAAAAAATACTGTCCGTTACTGCATAGTTCCTACCGTACGCACAGGCATGCAGGCTTTCAGTTAAGTTGGTGGCGATTTAAGAAAAATTGTTCCAAGTCTTGACGTTGTATTGTCAGTTTACTGTTTAAATATATAGTTAATCAGGTTTGCATCTTTATTTTTCTTTGTAAACATTAAAGTTTGTACTAGCATGTTAGTAACACTTTTCGGTTTCAAATATTTTCATGTTTTCCATGACTGACGCATGAATAAAGCCATTAGGCACACGGTAATATAAATATTATATATGGCGGAAATATACAAAATGAGAAAAAAGTAGATCTTAAGCAGGGCTTTCAAAAGTGCTCAGTTAACACAGAACAACCTATAAGAGACGGCATTCAACTGCAGCTGATTATTGTTTTGCGACGAACTGAAATGGTTCTGTAGCAACAGAAATGGCCTGACTGGTGTGTCACAGAAGGATGAATCAGATGTGCAGTGTAGTCTATTCGCGGTTTCTTTACTTTTTTTAATCAAATCGTTTGAAAATAACTCAATGTATGACGTTCTTGGTTCTTTCCTTAATATGTAATGTATCACAAGAGTTGAATACTTGTGTTAACGTATAAAATATCTTATTTTTTATTAACTTGAACTTTTGATTATATTTTATTTCTGCATGACAAGATCCTATATTTATACTTAATATTAATAAAAACAGGGAGAAAATAGGTGTGTTGGAAATGCCGAGTAATNGTGACAAGATCCTATATTTATACTTAATATTAATAAAAACAGGGAGAAAATAGGTGTGTTGGAAATGCCGAGTAATAAATGGTACTCATGCTAAATTTTATTGAACGGAGTGCGCACGAATGCGGTGCGCTTTTTCTTTGGTGTAATTTAATAGACTCTGTTAAGATTTTATTGCACGAGGCGGAGGAATATCCTGAAAGTAGAATTTAAGCAGGGCTTCAGTTAAATTGGAAGTAACCGTGAATGGACTATATTGAGTTGTCTGTGGATAATGACAGAGGGATCACATACGCTGCTATGCAAGCCAATAAAATTAGATCTGGAATGAAGACTCCTGTTATAATATATGTATAAGCGATACACCAGCACTCTCCGAACGTGGTTCAGAATTTTTCGTCCCTTCCGTGTCTCCTCGAGTTATCCCCAGTCCTATACAGCAGCGGTTTATCAACGGGCGGTCCGCGGGCCTCTTATGGCCTGCTCATACACTAAAGATGAGGTAGACCGATTTTCGTCTTATGCGAATGTACCTTTCATTTAATTACCAATCACCAATACAACTGTCAAAGTCACGTGGTCGACAGTGATAAACGTTTGTGTTTAAATTTGGATTTTCAAAAGACACGCCCTTTTATATTAATGAAATACTATGACTAACATATATTCTAGTTCCATAAATGTGCAAATATCTCTAAACAGCGACCTATATAAAAGCTTTCCATGTTTTTTTTTTTTCATTGTGCTATTCGCAGAAAAACAGTCCGATGTTAGCGAATTATGGGTGTACAGTGACAGTTCCCGAATTACAGTATGACTGGGCAAGTCGAATACATAAGTGGCTTTTCTTGCAGGCAGTTGCAAACTGATAAAAACAAAATTTTAGTTGTATACTTATAATGTTGCAGTCGGCCGCTTGCCGTGATCACATTGCTCAGCGAAAAAGTCAGTCGTCCTGGTTCTAGGGAACTCTCGACTGGGTCACAGTGACTTTGTGAAATTGTTAGAAATATTATTGTTTCATTTCTTAACATTTCAATGCACGATTTTTCATTTTATTTCTTGAAAATTGTTTCTGAATTGCTTGGCAAGTTTATACAAAAGGAGAAATAATTGAAAACTGCCAACCAATATTTCACCATTAATGACGCTGGCAGTAGAATGATTGTGCTAATTTGGGGCCAAGAGGATGTGAGATCGCAGCGTCGGAGCTGTTCATGCACTGTCATTCCGGTCCCGCGGCGGCCATTTTCCCTTAGAATTTCCATTTCCCCCTTAAAATCGACAAAATATCCCTCAAAATTTCCCTTTTCCCCTTAAAATGTATATTTTTTTCCTCAAAAAAGCACAGATACAAAAACTAGCCTCAGAAAGGTACTTTTCGATCCATCGAAAGTATTTGGGATGCTCGCTTCTCGAGGGCCGATCAGTGGGGGCCATATTGGTTTTATAGGCATAGGGAATGCCAAATCGATACGCGGGAACTGGCATCGGAGCTGGAGTCGACCGGCTGCCATGTTGTGACGTCCCTTGACCACCATGTTGGATGTCTGTTACCTTGATCTTTGACCTTGACCCAATGACCATGACCTTGGCTAACCTTAAACCCAAAAAGTTGCAAAATTGTTTTAAAAATTGGAGAGGCGCCAGTCGTCTCCTGGACATGGCGCTGTGGGGACCTCCGAAAATAGTTTTTAGTAATATTTTTAATTATTTTTTAATTATTTGTAAAAATTTTGTGTGTTTTACGATTTTTGGGTTTAAGTTTTAAAATCCCCAGGTCAGAGTCAAGGGTCACGGTCACCTAGGGCGGTATTAGTCAGATATGTAATTTTCTCGCTGACTTTTATGAATTTATTCAATCAAAAAAATAATAATGTACAAGTTTTTGTTTTTAGGGTTATCCAAGGTCACAGTTATAAGGTCGAGGTCTAGGGCACCTGAGTCCCACATGGCAGTTTTTTGACATCATAAAATGGCGGTCGTTCGGTTCCATTCCCTCGTCCCCTCTAAACCAAAACATTCGAAAATGTAATTTTTTATAAAAAAAATTAATGATTTTTCAATAAAAAATGTATATTTAAAAAAATTTAATAAAAAAAATTAAATTTTTAAAATAATTTCTGACGTTTATAAATTTTGGAAATTTTTAAAACAATTTTGCAAATTTTTTGGTTTCAAGTTTATTTAAGGTTATATTCAGGGTTTCAACATCAAAGGTCAAGTTCAAGGTCACCAACATATACGTGGTGGTTGAGTGACGTCACGACATGGAATCTGGTTGGCTCCGGCTCCGATCCCAAATCCCGTATATCGATTTGACGTACCCTGTGCCTATAAAAGCAATGGCCACCACTGCTCTGCCCTCGAGAAGCGAGTCTCCCAAATTCTTACGATGAATCTAAAAGTGCCTTTCCGAGGTTCGTTTTTGCAACTGGCTGTTCGGTGCTTTTTTGAGGAAAAAAGGGTAATTTTAAGGTAAAAAGAAAATTTTAAAGGAAAAAAGGGAAATTTTGAGGGAGAAAGGGAAATATTGAGGGAAAATGGCCGCCCGGAGACCGGAATGACAGAGCATGAAGGTGTCCGACTCTCCGATCCCCCATCCCCTTTGACCCAAATCGGCATAATCATTCTACTGCTGGTTTCTTTTCAAATCCGATAGCTAAATCATGGCTAATCGGAATTTTATTAAATTTCTACCCTTTTAAAAACAACTTACACATTTATAAATTTGAATATTTTGTCCGTTTAGAAACAACGTACACATTTATAAATGTGAATATGTTATATTTTCTTAATATGCTACATTAATACTTTTGTTTGAGTTCTTAACTATTTTATCTACAGTCGTGTCAACTATAAGGCCTAAATATATGCTGTGTTTTCAAGAACTACCAGAAAATGGTATTTGCTTCTTGTGCACGTGTAAACGTTACACTTTCTCGTCTCGTACATTCCCTTCTTGTTTTTGCAGTCCTCTGTCCTGTTCGCATCTTTTTTTTTTCACCTATTCCCTTTCGCGTCACTCGTTTTCGTCTCTACTTCTCTTTCGTTCTGCGGTCATTATCGGTACGTACAGCTCTGTCCGTGTCTGTAGCTAACCTGCTGCCCGCCACAGAACTCATACACACGTCAATGAAATATTCCTTTTGATGTCAGTGTGGAGAGCGCTGGGGGGAGGGGGAGGGGTGAAATCGTTCGTTTTTACGGGCAGGTGGAAAAAAATATTTAACGAACTGTGAGGCCGCGTGGAACCGCATTTTCCCCTCTGACGTCACTTCGCGCACGCACTTGTTCTGGGAATAAAGTGCTGCCAACCACCGCCTGCAGCGACCGGAACTTAAATTATTAATACTGGCAAGCCTATATCCGGCGACGAGCTCTCTTCGAGGACGCATTTCAAATTAAATATGATTTTCCTTAGTGCCGCCATTTGAAGCAGCTTCTATTCATCTCCGCTGACGAGAGGTACCCCGCACCGAATTTCCATGGTTGGCAGTGTTAATGTGAACTAGTTGGATTTGAGCGTGTTCGCAGCGATCATTGCACGGCGAGTTCTCTGAAACATCGTTCAAACATACAAGAGCACATCGTATTTTATTTTTATTCACAAACAGTTCTTTGTGGAAACAACATGCCAAGATTGTTTTTGTAACACAAGATAATTAGAAACTTCTTACAGTGCAATGTGAAAAATTTATCACTTATTGTAGACTTCGCATACATTATAAACGTGGATATACATAAATGTGTATGTTTCATAAAAGAGTGTTCGTATAATTGCAATATTTGACCTGTAACACTGCAAGAAAATTTTTTGCAAACAAAGAATTTTTTTTTTATTCAAAAATATTTTACTGTGAAAGTCTTGCCCAATTTGTTGACTTATTTTAGTTTGATTTATCACTGACGTAAAATTTTAGATAAATAAATTTTTTAGTTCAATCAATTTAACTTAGCTATTGGCCTTAATATGCAGTACGGACTAAAAATGTCACAATTAAGATGACAATAAAATTTTTAATGTTTACAAGTTTTAAGTTTTTTTATAAGCAACTTAAAAAAACAGCAAAATGTATCTGAAAATTATGTACTAAGTCATGGAATGTAAAACAGTGGTTATTTGCCAAATATCGCCATTTTAGGTTGTTAATGGGAAAATGAGCAATTTTGAAATTAACGTTTTAAAAATGCAACTGCCCCTGCCTGCATACATTTTAACGGGTACGTTGTCTAACACGTACAGAGTGAAGATGGAAACGATGGAGCGAAAATAGTTCCATGTCTTAAAGTTAATTTTAAAACGGCACGGAAATATTTGTGAACACTGAAATTATTTTCTTTATAAGCTTTATGTTTTTTAACGCATGTAAGTGCAAGAATAAGCAAATATATAAAAATGTTTCTTATCTACAAATTGCACGAGTTCTCTTGACCGACGCATGAATAAAGTGACCAGGCCGATGGCAATGTTAATTGTACACTTCGTGGAAGAACACACAACGTGCATATAAGTTTATCTTAAGCAAGGCTTGCAAAAGTGCTCAGTTTACTGTGAACGTCCTGTAAAAATACTGCATGAAATGAAAAATGTCAGCATATGTGGTAATAAATGCCTTTTGTATTATCGAAGACTTATCTTATTCGTCACGTGGCAAGCGTGTGATTNTCTCTTATTCGTCACGTGGCAAGCGTGTGATTTCGCGTAAAGTTACCCCTCTTATTTCGAATTTTTATGAAATTTTTTAGAATAACAACTCGTGGTTTTCCAGTGGTGGTTTTCCAGTGGTAAGTTCGGAGTCACAGGGTACGTGGGAATACAGAGGTGAAACAGTCGCATATACCGCGAACTTCAGTAGCATATGCCAGAAAAATGGCGTCACTGGCCAGNTTATTAATACTGGCAAGCCTATATCCGGCGACGAGCTCTCTTCGAGGACGCATTTCAAATTAAATATGATTTTCCTCAGTGCCGCCATTTGAAGCAGCTTCTATTCATCTCCGCCGACGAGAGGTACCCCGCACCGAATTTCCATGGTTGGCAGTGTTAATGTGAACTAGTTGGATTTGAGCGTGTTCGCAGCGATCATTGCACGGCGAGTTCTCTGAAGCATCGTTCAAACATACAAGAGCACATAGTATTTTATTTTAAATTCACAAACAGTTCTTTGTGGAAACAACATGCCAAGATTGTTTTTGTAACACAAGATAATTAGAATCTTCTTACAGTGCAATGTGAAAAACTTATCACTTATTGTAGACTTCGCATACATTATAAACGTGGATATACATAAATGTGTATGTTTCATAAAAGAGTGTNCTTATCACTTATTGTAGACTTCGCATACATTATAAACGTGGATATACATAAATGTGTATGTTTCATAAAAGAGTGTTCGTATAATTGCAATATTTGACCTGTAACACTGCAAGAAAATTTTTTGCAAACAAAGAATTTTTTTTTTATTCAAAAATATTTTACTGTGAAAGTCTTGCCCAATTTGTTGACTTATTTTAGTTTGATTTATCACTGACGTAAAATTTNCAAAAATATTTTACTGTGAAAGTCTTGCCCAATTTGTTGACTTATTTTAGTTTGATTTATCACTGACGTAAAATTTTAGATAAATAAATTTTTTAATTCAATCAATTTAACTTAGCTATTGGCCTTAATATGCAGTACGGACTAAAAATGTCACAATTAAGATGACAATAAAATTTTTAATGTTTACAAGTTTTAAGTCTTTTTAAAAGCAACTTAAAAAAAAAAGCAAAATGTATCTGAAAATTATGTACTAAGACTTAGTACATAATTTTCAGATACATTCAGATACAGTCATGGAATGTAAAACAGTTGTTATTTGCCAAATATCGCCATTTTAGGTTGTTAATGGGAAAATGAGCAATTTTGAAATTAACCTTTTAAAAATGCCACTGCCCCTGCCTGCATACATTTTAACGGGTACGTTGTCTAACACGTACAGAGTGAAGATGGAAACGATGGAGCGAAAATAGTTCCATGTCTTAAAGTTAATTTTAAAATGGCACGGAAATATTTGTGAACACTGAAATTATTTTCTTTATAAGCTTTATGCTTTTTAACGCATGTAAGTGCAAGAATAAGCAAATATATAAAATGTTTTCTTATCTAGNATATATAAAAATGTTTCTTATCTACAAATTGCACGAGTTCTCTTGACCGACGCATGAATAAAGTGACCAGGCCGATGGCAATGTTAATTGTACACTTCGTGGAAGAACACACAACGTGCATATAAGTTTATCTTAAGCAAGGCTTGCAAAAGTGCTCAGTTTACTGTGAACGTCCTGTAAAAATACTGCATGAAATGAAAAATGTCAGCATATGTGGTAATAAATGCCTTTTGTATTATCGAAGACTTATCTTATTCGTCACGTGGCAAGCGTGTGATTTCGCGTAAAGTTACCCCTCTTATTTAGAATTTTTATGAAATTTTTTCAGAATAACAACTCGTGGTTTTTCAGTGGTAAGTTCGGAGTCACAGGGTACGTGAGAATACAGAGGTGAAACAGTCGCATATACCGCGAACTTCAGTAGCATATGCCAGAAAAATGGCGTCACTGGCCAGNGGAATACAGAGGTGAAACAGTCGCATATACCGCGAACTTCAGTAGCATATGCCAGAAAAATGGCGTCACTGGCCAGCAACATGTCGGAACGCCGTTAGCCAGCCATCCCCATGGAACTTATTTGCCGGACGGCAGCCCAGACAATAGGAATCCTGTGGCTGCTTGAAATAGCCAATCAGAGTCTCACGACGCAGCCAATCAGAGAATGGTTACGCCCACTTCAAAGGAACCGCCTTGCCATTTCGTCTTTAAGCACGTATCTGCTACATGCCGATATCTCAGCGACCACATGGCCAGATAGTGACTGCAACTACTACGGAGAGGGCGTCTTCAACGGGGACGTCGTCTTCAACGGGGAAGTCGTCTTCAGTCGCGAGGGCTGCTCGGCGGGCCTTGCACCAACCCCTACGATTCGGGGTGTTAGGAACCAAGATGGTGCAGCCCTCGAAACACTCCTTTCTCGGGAGGCAAACCCGTACGTCTTCGTCCTGCTGCAGGTAGGCCGTCAAATACTTGAGTACTGTCGAAATTGCGTAAGGTGCGTAGACCAGGAGAAATTATTTTGGCAGGTACGGTAACTCGTCCTGTTTGTCCACGGCACTAAGCGAGCGCACCCTTTCAAATGCCAAAATGGCCGAAAGGATTTAATGGCCGCTCGGACAACACGCGTACATTTCTAAGATCGAGAAAAATGACTGATTTCCCGAGGGGGCTCGGGGTGCGTCTTATAAAGAGTTTTTAAGGGGAAGAGAATAGTTCGCCCTCGCGATTAAAGTAGGCCGCCGATTGGTCGAAACGAAGGATTCCGAAAACACCCGAGTAATTAGTCAATGATAAACATTGGCAGAGCAATTAAATATATTGAAAGGTGATGGAGGGGAACCGACTAATTGGTAGAACGAAGGTTACCGAAAATACCCGATAGGTGGGGGGGTAGTGGAGGGGGTCAGTCGTCTGCTAGGCGCTGTGCTGAGGACAGCACCAGCAATGTAAANGCGCTGTGCTGAGGACAGCACCAGCAATGTAAAACATATGACAAACGAAAAACCAAGATGGTGGTCGAACTAAGGAGAGAGACAAACTCCAATAATGTACAAACAAATGACAAACTAAAAAAACAAAATGGCGAACTGCACTGATCAAAATGGCGGACGGTGCCTGTAATGCCTATTAAGATGGCGGACTGCTTCTACGAAGATGGTGAAATGAGTATGGGTGTATGAGAGTGTGGGGAGCCTCCAGAAATTTTAAAAAAATTGTACATTTTTAAATTATTTTTTTTTACCTTTTTTATATAATTTTTTTAAGTTTTTAGGAATTTTTGAATTTTTTAGAAAATGTTTAGGGTTGCAAGGTCAAGGGTTACCGGGGTCAAGGTCAAAGGTTACCATGGTCAAGGTTACGGGGATCCACTATGGCGCCGGCAGACCGGAATGACAGAGTACGAACAGCTGCGACGCTCCAGTCCCAGGTCCCAATGTGCAAAAGTGCCCATAATCCCACCACTATTACATCATACGCCCATTTACAGTTCGAAATAACTTTTAAATGCAACGAAGTAACTTTTTAGACTTTAAAATATATTCATTCAGCAACCAAAACATTTCAGTATACAATTAACACAGATGTCACACTTGTCCTACAGATAGAGATACATTGCACCAAGCAGTATATTCATCTAGAGTATAAAAAGTATAAATATACAATTATTTTAATCTAAAAACATTATTAATTGTACGACGTAAGTTTTCCTACTGTACCTACATTTTAGTTTGTGCCTCTGCTAGACCACAATTTGTTACAACACCCCCAGACAACTTTCGGCCAATAACGGGCCTGCAAGGAAAACAAGTACCGAATTCCTTGCTACCAAGTGTGGGGTTACACTGGAGCAACAGCCAATAAACAACTAACTGATGCTCGATTATCAAAGTGATTGTGGAGTTGAGCATGTTGCTGGACAAATCCGCGAAATTTTCTGATATCTAACTATTTATTATTTACGAATCACTAACTTAACCTAATATACGACAAAAGAAACTCTATAACAAACGAAAACATATACAGTAAAACCCTCTTAAGTAGTTTCCCCAATTACCAGTTTCCCGCTTAAAAAGTTAATTGATTTTACACCTTTTTTATATATACATATATAATTGAGCACTTTTAATAGGTAATAGGTTTTTCCTGGTTAAAAAGTATTTTTTTGTCACTTTGGAAATGTTGCACCAGGGTTTTACTGTAATTTAGTAATCAATTTGTTGACTTCTGAACAGAACCGGCAGCGTTGCCAAACCTATGCGACATCTCAAAGCCATACGCACTGAGAAAAAAGTTTTGTTGAACCAAACAATGTTTGTTTGGCGCAACCAAATTAATTGTTTGTATAGGGGCAATAACATATGTTGTTGTTGAAATAATTTTTTTTTTATTGTTCTTATTTGGTTGCCCCAAACAAAGATTTGTTTGTCACCATTTACACTAAACAGTTTCGGATAATATAGAAAAATTGATTCCCGACCGCGATTCGAACCCACATAATCAACAACCGGCCACTACACTTTAGCAACTTCAGCTAGGTGATTACTAAAGAAAAAATATATACTTTTCAAAAACTGTACAACGTGCGCAAATAAATATTCCTAGTTTTAAAGCTTTACTTTTTGTTTCCTGTCGAACTGGTTTTATTAGGATGTTTATACCACTATTAAGCATCAGAAGTTGTACTAGCAAAAACTGTTTCTATTCTAATTGTCACAAATTTCTCGAGATGTATTTTCGAACAAAGGCAATCAAATGAGTGGCCAAACAAACATATACAGTTGATTCAAATAAATATTTTGTTNAATTTAGTAATCAATTTGTTGACTTCTGAACAGAACCGGCAGCGTTGCCAAACCTATGCGACATCTCAAAGCCATAAGCACTGAGAAAAAAGTTTTGTTGAACCAAACAATGTTTGTTTGGCGCAACCAAATTAATTGTTTGTATAGGGGCAATAACATATGTTGTTGTTGAAATAATTTTTTTTTTATTGTTCTTATTTGGTTGCCCCAAACACAGATTTGTTTGTCACCATTTACACTAAACAGTTTCGGATAATATAGAAAAATTGATTCCCGACCGCGATTCGAACCCACATAATCAACAACCGGCCACTACACTTTAGCAACTTCAGCTAGGTGATTACTAAAGAAAAAATATATACTTTTCAAAAACTGCACAACGTGCGCAAATAAATATTCCTAGTTTTAAAGCTTTACTTTTTGTTTCCTGTTGAACTTGTTTTATTAGGATGTTTATACCACGATTAAGCATCAGAAGTTGTACTAGCAAAAACTGTTTCTATTCTAATTGTCACAAATTTCTCGATATGTATTTTCGAACAAAGGCAATCAAATGAGTGGCCAAACAAACATATACAGTTGATTCAAATAAATATTTTGTTNTATGTATTTTCGAACAAAGGCAATCAAATGAGTGGCCAAACAAACATATACAGTTGATTCAAATAAATATTTTGTTGAAAGTATTATTTCTTTTGGCCCAACACAGAGGTTTTGCTAACCAAAGCGTGTATTTAGTTAAATGTACAAAATTAATTTTGTTGCTTTTCAAATTTTGTTTACTCAAAAAAGTATTATGTCGTGGCAACAAAATATTTTTAACTGAAACAAATCTTTCTCTCGATGTGTTGGCTTGTTCATTCCCACATACCAGAGTCATATCGGTTCAAATTGCAATCAAAACAATAACCGGTTTTCAAATTTCATTAACTGGCTAGCCACCAGCCAACGAGCAGGTGAATCGACATACCAATCTCAGTGACTTGTCATGTGTTACACTGCATACAGTCCATCACGTTCATTTTGATAACCTGAAAGAAATTCAATTTTTGATCAAGAAAATTACAAATTATGTTTCATAGTGCCCATATAAGATCATCTTAAAAAGTACCAAAACAATAGCACATCCGTGCGAGTTCTGTCTTCAAGGGCAGAGAAATCGTCATTTGGCAGTTTCCCGAGCTAGACTCTTGGCGAGAGTCTCTCACAGCCCTCGTTTTCAAATATTGGTTCTGGAAAGAAAGCTACGATTAAAAAATCCAAATCCGAGTCTTGAGTATCAGTTCAAGAGGTTACTGGTAGTAAACGACGCGCTACAATGTAGTTGTCTTGTCGCTCTAGCGTTGTGAATGTTTCAGGGGCGAGATCGTGGTGAATTTGAGGTGTACAAGACGCTAGCTGGTGTCGGCGCATGTCGGTGATGTAACATGGCGAGTTACACAACACCGCGGTCAGTGTTCATTAAAACGTAGACCGCCTCCTTCCCTGCTGGGGCAGCAGTCGGGCAGAAACCCACGTTTTGCTCGGCGCTGACGTACGGCTCACATTTAATAAACAGCGCTGTCGTGCCTCAACGTCGTGTTTAACTCTGCGTGTGTCAGAACGCCAGTGCAAACCGAACCCCTGCGGTATTCGTTGCAAATGTGCAAGTGGACGGGCGGCTTTTCTCTGGGTTATACGCTATGTCAAGTCTAGTTAAAAGTAATTATATGTTTGTTGGTAGATTACTTGACTCGTGCTCACTAGAACACTTGGGTTTACGCACTGCCGTAATTATGGCTAGAGGACCTGTAGGCTGTTCACTGTAAACTAAGCACCTTGGAAAGCCCTGCTTGAGATCTACTCGTGTGCACATAGTGTACCGTTCCACCATATGTAAAATTAACATTCTCACGCGCCTCAGCTCTTTATTCGTGCGTCGGTCAAGTGACACAGTGAAATTATTAGAAAAGTAAATAAATTACAAATTTCTCATTTATTATATGTGCATATATTACAAAAAAAATACAGAAAGCAAAATAAATTATTTAAGATTTTACAAATATCTACCTATCACCTAAAATTCAAAGTTAAGACATGGAACTACTTTCCCCCCATCGTTACCAACTGTACTGGGTCATGCCAGTCAGNTCACAAATATCTACCTAGCACCTAAAATTCAAAGTTAAGACATGGAACTACTTTCCCCCCATCGTTACCAACTGTACTGGGTCATGCCAGTCAGTGTCCCCTATAAAACATATGCCGGTAGGGGTACTGGCATTTTTCATAGGTTGATTTCAAACGTGCTTAATAAACCTTGGCGGTGAATTAGCCTATAATGCGAAATAATATAATCTGTAGT
The DNA here is from genome assembly GCA_002778355.1 of Clitarchus hookeri. Taxonomy (NCBI): domain Eukaryota; kingdom Metazoa; phylum Arthropoda; class Insecta; order Phasmatodea; family Phasmatidae; genus Clitarchus; species Clitarchus hookeri. The sequence goes on along the minus strand of NQII01004096.1, from coordinate 147,249 downwards.
TATGGGTAAGAATACTGATGGACCGTCTCTTTTCACAAATAAAACTGTTATATGTGACTCTAAAAACAAGCTAAAATTTTAAAACTGATTATGTATACATGGCATTTATGTTTTCATAACAAATAATAAGCAAATTTTTGCGTAACATTTTAAGTGCCAAGAAATAAGCGTATCTGTAGTAACTCGAAAGTAAACATTTACTACGTTTTCTAAGTGTCTGTTGCCACTTTCCTACGCTTTTTAAGTGTCTGTTGCCGCTTTCCTACGGAAGAAAAACTCAATCTTAATTATTCAAACTGACTGTTGTCATAATATGATAATTATAAATAGTTATATGAGAGTCACTAATGTTTATTACAGTGCCTTATTTACCGCCCTCCATATTAAGGCGATCGCCTAGTGAGGAGTATATTAGTATGAGTGAGGCAAAAGACGATGAAGCGCTACGGTGGATGTAAAGGAGTTTCGCCTCTACGCGCAAGGTGCTCAACTGTCATGTTGTCTCTACGTCGNGATGTAAAGGAGTTTCGCCTCTACGCGCAAGGTGCTCAACTGTCATGTTGTCTCTACGTCGGCGACTCGCCTGTACGTGTCTTTAAGCGATAATCCTATAAATGTATTGGACGCGACTCTGTAGCAAAGTCCATCGCATGCCTCTATCGCAGTTTCGCGTGTATCCGGTTAGTATACCTTTTAAGATACAGCAGTGTTGAGAAGCAGTTTTTATCTATGTCGGAAGACATGAAAATAGTGTTTCCAATAAACGTGAAGTCTTGAAAGTACCACTCCATCGCCTCGAATGTGCTTTCTTTTCGTATGTAAACATATTGGGGACGTGTTTTGTAGTTTCTGCAAAAACCACATTTTTTCAACGCATTTCAAAGGCAAGGTAGGCGAGCGCCTTAACCGTTTCCTACCCATTGTAGACAATTGTTTACATGTTGCACACGAATGTTATATTTGACCGGTACTGTGGGGCTCATGTCCAATGATCTTCAGAAAAATTTTAAAAGTATTTAGGCATACTTTCCTTTAATTACCTACGTATAAAACCAGCATTAAAACTTTATTTTTGTTGGTAATTAATTGGTTTAATCGTAATGCACACTGTCGTCCCCTTCAAGTAGCCCTGGGTTTTGGATCTGCCACTGAATTAAAGTGTTTGGAAATTGAACTAGGTACGAACTGTTTTTTTTTTTTGCGAGAATTTGTGTCTCTCTACAAACGGACCGACAAAGTACACTGTTTTCATGGGCTTTTGAGTATGCCAGTGTTAAGTGCTTGGAGGCCTACATCAGTTTCAGAACTAGAAGTTAATTGAAGTGTAATGCGTAAATAAAAAGCTTTGCAAAAAATCCAGTATTTTCAATTAATTATTAAAAATTAGTTAGCAAAATTATTTATGAACACTACGAAGAATTAGAACTAATTTTACGGAACGCTTAAGTAAAAAGTGTATAATTAATTTCGAATTTTGACAAGCAATTACTGCATTCTTCGAGATTATTATCAACATGGAGCTACACAAAAAATTAGACTGTGTATCTGAAAACGATTTGTCGAAAATAGAAAATATTTCGTTTAAAGAATTACAAGATTACAAAAAGAATGTTTGTAATCTTGGGGTTTTTTTTTTTTTTTTTTTTTGCGTGGCTAATTATAGGCTGGGCACGCTTTCTTATTACCCCCGCAGCTGTGCCCTTTCAAGGTAATGTGAGGGTATAAGAGTTTTCCTTCCATTTTCCTGTTAATTTCTTCTTTTTTTCTTTCTGGTCTTTGGCTTACTATCGGGACAACGTAATTGTTCCACCTTTTCGGATTTATTCCATTACATCTACTCCCAGATAGTCTGGAGTAGTGGTGTGGTGCAGTTTTCCTGCCATACACCCAGTTCTCTTGGGTGCACTGACTTGGTGACTCGCATCTCGCTGATGGATGTTTGCGAGTGCAGTACGTAGGCTGCACTCGCTAGAAGTGGCACTCTTGGCAGGCGCCGCCAAAGTGCGCACTTGCCCCCGGCGAGTCTTTGATTCAGTGCTGGTGGCTTGACGAGCGAGAAGCCGCGTGGAAACGATTTCCGGACTGCGCGGTACAGACGCAAGGAAGCGGCGTTCAGAGGGNCTTGACGAGCGAGAAGCCGCGTGGAAACGATTTCCGGACTGCGCGGTACAGACGCAAGGAAGCGGCGTTCAGAGGGTGGAAGAGAAGAGATGGAAGAGAGTGCTACAGTGTAGTGGTGGCGTGTTTCGTTATAAAAGACGCGGCGTGTTTGAAATACCTCGCCAGTCGTGTGCCAGCCCCCACGTCACACCCTTGTGTGCTCGGAGAGGGAAGCCAACCCCTGGGGCTCTCTCAGCCTCCCCTGCCAGCCCTCTCACAATGCCCCAGTTTCTTTGACGAGTCTTCGTGAGGCGACGAAGGGGAAGGGGGCGACGTCCGCTGGACTCTGTAACACGACGCTGCTCAGTCCCTGCGTCACAATGTCTCTCCACCCTACGTACAGCAAAACGGCTTGAAGTCACCAGATTTGATTATAGGTTGCTCACGTTTGATTAAGCTCTCTTGAAATCAACCTTTGAAAAATGTCACTGCCCCTTCCTGCGTTTATTTTAACAGGCACACTGTCTCGCAGTTCGACAGTCATGTTAGATCTAGTATCCGAACGGAATTAGTTTCATTGGTTACACATATATAAATAAATGCAAAAAAAATGTATTCCTAACGTCAGAAATATTATTTCATAGTTAATTATAATTGGTTTGAACACTTATTAATGTGGTGTATATTTTATTTTTTCATTAGAACTTACCTTATTTTAATTTTAATAGTTTAACGAATATAGCTTTTTGACCGGACTCTGTATTTATTCCAATGAAAGCAGAAAATGCCTTCAATTGCAGCCATCTTCATCACACTTTCTATTTTACCAAGCAGCTGTAACGAGAGTGCGAAGCAGAAGAAAACTTACTCTGGTGTACTTCTAAAGCAGTTCACTTTAAACATGAAGTGACTACGAACAGAACATGTTTGGAGCCAGTGTAGCCGTGTACAGAGCTGAACATGTTTGAAGTGAAGTAGTTCTACTTCCCGTGTAAGCCCGGCGTAAGACTTAGTCTCAGAGTAGATAAGAATTGTTGCGCGCTGTAGCTCGCACCGGCCGCGAGCTCCCGTTATGCGTAGTCCGGCTCTGTGTGGGGAGGGGGAAACCCCCCCTCATCAATCACGGCTCGCTGCCTCAATCCCCCAGGAGCCAGGGAATGATTGACAGCGGCGAGACCTGGCTGGCGCCACAGCTCCTCCTCCCCCTGCTGGAGAAACGACGAAAGTGATCCACAAGAATATTCTTGGAATTAGAACCCTCGGCGCAACACGGGATTAAGAGAAATTTCTGGGTGATGGCCTACCGCTCTATAAATATTGCAGCGGTATAAGTGTCTAGAGTCTTTGGCGAAGGCCATCCGGCTGAGTGCGGCGGCTTAGTAAAGTACGGTGTGGGACGGACGAAGACGGGAGATTGCGAAACGACGGGAGATTGCGAAACGACGGCAGACGAGGTGTTCGTGGTGTGAATCGACGAGAGGGCGTGAAACCCGACGAGTGGAGGCTACTGTGCATGAGGGCGCTCGGAGAACTCGAGAACATTGCGGACTGGTGGGACCTGGACTAAACTGAGGTGGGACTGAATAACATGTAAATTTTGGAACTGTCAAATATGGACACATAACTTGTAAAATAATTGAATAGGTTTTAATACACTGTCTATTGGGAGTATATTGGGACTGATANACTGTGCATGAGGGCGCTCGGAGAACTCGAGAACATTGCGGACTGGTGGGACCTGGACTAAACTGAGGTGGGACTGAATAACATGTAAATTTTGGAACTCTCAAATATGGACACATAACTTGTAAAATAATTTAATAGGTTTTAATATACTGTCTATTGGGAGTCTATTGGGACTGATCTATAATTTTTTAATTACATTAATTCCTTTGAGGAAATTCTAAATTTTATTGACTGAAGTCATTAATTTTAAAATGCAAGTGATATCAATTTATTCTGAGATGTTGTGTTGAGAGAATTTTGTTTGTAGTTATTGTAAATAAAATTAGGAAATTATAATTAATTTTTATTTTATCAAGACCTCCATCCCTTAACGAACTTTGTTTATTAGCTCACTAACTTTTAGAGAGAAATTTTAACACTATACAGAGACGAAATGGTGCGGTGGTGCTTTTTATGTGGGCGTACATATTTCTGATTGACTGCGCGGGGCTCTGAGAACGGGCATTTGTTTCTGATTGGTTACTGCGTGCTGCGAAAGGTTTTCTATTGGCTGGTCTGCCTACTGGCAATTTCGTTACCAGGCGATAATTGGCGAACGCCGTTTCGACATGTTGCTGGCAAGTGACGCCATTTTGCTGGTGTGTGCGGCTAAGGTGAGTACTCTAAAACTGTTTTTAAAAAACGGCATTTTTAAAGCGCTGTATCACAAAATATACGCATCAGATACATACAAAACTACTCAAGGGCCCCGCACTGAACCTTTTTACAGACTTCTCACAAATAAAATGATAAGATCCCGCTGAAAGTCCCATAGGAGCACGCAGTGCGACTAGAACACTGTACGTCAGTTCAGAGCCTTGCGCTTAGTGTCGATGGCGTTACTTGATGCGCGTGACAGTGTCGCCCTTACCGCTCCCGCGCTTCTCGACCTCAAGTACAGGAAAAAGGTCCAGGTAGGTGGGAGCCTTGGGTACTCTGCGGCTTTACCTACTATTCGTTTATTTAAAAAAAACTGTTTGGTGTAGGAATTCTTAGCAGCATAATTGTTTCGTAGGGCGGTAGACGCACTACGTCACCTTGAAGCTACGCAAGTTCGCTCCAGAATAACAGTTGTAATTCGCGTAGGAAATGTGGTCGTCGGAGGCCAGCAGCACGGAGCAGCTGCGCGCCGCAGTTAAAGTGAACAGCAATCTGCGCCGGCGTCTCCTAATGGTTTCTTCCGTATTGTGTGGGCGAGTGCGCGCTCATGCAGGGTGGGGGTTCGCGGCACACGCTACGCCCCGCGTGTGGTAACGAGCATATTAACTTCCATTATCAAGGCGCGCCAGTGTAATTCCGCTCCACTTCAANTTTTAATTACATTAATTCCTTTGAGGAAATTCTAAATTTTATTGACTGAAGTCATTAATTTTAAAATGCAAGTGATGTCAATTTATTCTGAGATGTTGTGTTGAGAGAATTTTGTTTGTAGTTATTGTAAATAAAATTAGGAAATTATAATTAATTTTTATTTTATCAAGACCTCCATCCCTTAACGAACTTTGTTTATTAGCCCACTAACTTTGAGAGAGAAATTTTAACACTATACAGAGACGAAATGGTGCGGTGGTGCTTTTTATGTGGGCGTACCCATTTCTGATTGACTGCGCGGGGCTCTGAGAACGGGCATTTGTTTCTGATTGGTTACTGCGTGCTGCGATAGGTTTTCTATTGGCTGGTCTGCCTACTGGCAAGTTCGTTACCAGGCGATGATTGGCGAACGCCGTTTCGACATGTTGCTGGCAAGTGACGCCATTTTGCTGGTGTGTGCGGCTGAGGTGAGTACTCTAAAACTGTTTTTAAAAAACGGCATTTTTAAAGCGCTGTATCACAAAATATACGCATCAGATACATACAAAACTACTCAAGGGCCCTGCACTGAACCTTTTTACAGACTTCTCACAAATAAAATGATAGGATTCCGCTGAAAGTCCCATAGGAGCACGCAGTGCGACTAGAACACTGTACGTCAGTTCAGAGCCTTGCGCTTAGTGGCGATGGCGTTACTTGATGCGCGTGACAGTGTCGCCCTTACCGCTCCCGCGCTTCTCGACCTCAAGAACAGGAAAAAGGTCCAGGTAGTTGGGAGCCTTGGGTACTCTGCGGCTTTACCTACTATTCGTTTATTTAAAAAAAACTGTTTGGTGTAGGAATTCTTAGCAGCATAATTGTTTCGTAGGGCGGTAGACGCACTACGTCACCTTGAAGCTACGCAAGTTCGCTCCAGAATAACAGTTGTAATTCGCGTAGGAAATGTGGTCGTCGGAGGCCAGCAGCACGGAGCAGCTGCGCGCCGCAGTTAAAGTGAACAGCAATCTGCGCCGGCGTCTCTTAATGGTTTCTTCCGTATTGTGTGGGCGAGTGCGCGCTCATGCAGGGCGGGGGTTCGCGGCACACGTTACGCCCCGCGTGTGGTAACGAGCATATTAACTTCCATTATCAAGGCGCGCCAGTGTAATTCCGCTCCACTTCAAGTGGCTGCGGCCCGGCCTGCAGTGGCAGAACGGCGGCAGTGCTTCTCGCAAGTAGGCGAGACGCGCTGTGTAACGGCCATCAGCCACCTATTTCAAGTGGGCAATCAACGTTAAACGAAATTACTTCTCGTTGCGTCCATTTTAAAGATAACTATTTCAAACAAAAACATTTTGACGCTACTTTCTTAGAAAATACTGCCATACAAAAATATTTTAAAAAAATGATTTATTAATTTTTTATATATAAATCTCATACTATATTTTAGAAAAATATATTAAACGTAACAATTGCCAAGATGTATTAACATAGCAACATTCGTTAATAAACTTCACGTAGAATACTTTTTGTTTGAAATAGTTATCTTTAAAATTGACTCGATGAGAAGGATTTTCGTTTGTAACGNTTACGCCCCGCGTGTGGTAACGAGCATATTAACTTCCATTATCAAGGCGCGCCAGTGTAATTCCGCTCCACTTCAAGTGGCTGCGGCCCGGCCTGCAGTCGCAGGACGGCGGCAGTGCTTCTCGCAAGTAGGCGAGACGCGCTGTGTAACGGCCATCAGCCGCCTATTTCAAGTGGGCAATCAACGTTAAACGAAATTACTTCTCGTTGCGTCCATTTTAAAGATAAATATTTCAAACAAAAACATTTTGACGCTACTTTCTTAGAAAATACTGCCATACAAAAATATTTTTAAAAAATGATTTATTAATTTTTTATATATAAATCTCATACTATATTTTAGAAAAATATATTAAACGTAACAATTGACAAGATGTATTAACATAGCAACATTCTTTAATAAATTTCACGTAGAATACTTTTTGTTTGAAATAGTTATCTTTAAAATTGACTCGATGAGAAGGATTTTCGTTTGTAACGTTGATTCCCCATTTGAAGTTCGCGGCTGCCGGCTTGGCAGGCAGAGACGTTAAGGGTCCCACCTACCTGCATCGTTTTTCTCCTTTTTTGTCGGGGAAGCGCGGGAGCAATAAGGGTCGCATTAGCAAGCACTACAAGAGCGCCATCGCCACTACGCGCAGGGCTCTTAACTGACGTGCAGTGTTCTCGTAGTGCTGCGTCTATCTATGGCACTTTCAGCTGTGACCCTATCATTTGATTGATGGAGAGTCTATATTAAAGTTCAATACAGGCCTCTATCGTAGTTTGGCTCTTGTCGGGATAGTATATTTTAAGATAAGGCAGTCTGAAAATGCCGTTTTAATTCATATTAGAGGGCTCCTAAATAATTTTTAAATCATGCGTGGTATCTTTAAAGTATCATCTTGTCCTCTTCTGGGGTATGATGTCTTTTCCTAGGTAGACGTACTGGGGGCACGTTTAATAGTTTCATCTAACAACCAGTATTTCAAACACTCTGCAACGAAACTACAGGGAAGCCCTGCCTGGCGCTTGAACTTTGTTGCAGCGTGTTTGAAATACTGGTTTTTAGATGAAACTATTAAATGTGCGGCCGATGTACTGAACTACGAAAAATCACACACTTCAAACTATGCCTGTAGATTACATTTAAGACACCGGGCACATTCGAAACACTATTTCAGAGCACTTAAACATAGTTAGGAACGGTATTTTCAATATGCGCGTTATATAGACACAGGAGTACTAGTGGGTCGTGCACTGAACCTTGTTACGGACCTTCCACCAACAAATGTATAGGGTCACCGCTTAAAGCCCCTTAGGTACACGCAGCACAGCGACAATACTACGCGCCAGTTCAGAGCCTTGCACGTAGCGGCGATAGCGCTCTTGATGCGCATGGCAGTGTCGTCCTTATCGCTCCCTCGCTTCTCGGCCTGTACGCGCTAAGCAACTCCAGATAGGCAGCGCCTACAGAGTACGGAAGGAAGAAAGAGATGGTACTCTTATGTTACGCTGTCGTCCTTATTTGCAATGGAATGTGGGTGAGTTGGGAAAGGAGGGAAATGAATTTCGTACGACCGTAGTACCAACCACACCATCCCATCGGAAAAAAAATTACTACGCTCATTTCGAAATTACGCATTGATTTCTGTACATGAAATTTGGTTTCATCAATCAGCTTTACGCTTGTTCACCAACCTACACAGTTTTTACCTTCTTTTGAGCTTCCTTCGTGATTTGTATTAAAAAACTGTAGCCACATCTCCGCAGTGCAGCACCTCTGTAGCGTCGGTGTTCTGGTTTTGAAATATTCTAAATCTGTCGTTTATTATTTATTAAATACTGGCTTTTTGTCAAGCTGTAACAGTAAGGGCACCCAGCATCTTAAATTTCTGTTCTTTCTTATATTACATGAAGCTCGTGGACATCAACGCAATGCAAATAATTGCAATATCCCCTTGTATTAACCAGTTATGCCACCAAAACCAAACGAAAACTCACTAATATAACCGCAAATAATTAGTAAAGCTACAAATCAAATGTTATATCAACACAAGATTGATAAAACAAGGATAATTATTAAGACTGTCGTAATTTAAACAAATTATTATCATTGAAATTTAATCGGTATGACAAATTAAAACGGTTCGTAGAATTCTTTCCATGTTGTTGTATAGTAAGTGCGGTATTTACAATAACGCGTGCGTAGGGAGTATTTACTGCCCCCCCCCCGTTTTCCTTTTCTACCTAGCGATTGATTCCACGTTTAAGCCCGAGAAGAGCGGGAGCGATAAGGGTGACGGTCCTACGCCCTTCAAGTGCGCCATCGTCACTACGCGCAATCCTCTGAACTGGTTTTCAGTATTCTCGTCGCACTGCGTGTACCTATGGGACTTCTAAAGCGGTGAAGCTGTAATTATATTTGTGAAAATTCTATATAAAAGTTTGGTACAGGGCCCTGTATTAGTTTCGCAAGAATTCACCCAGAATATTTTAAGCTACAAAATCTGAATACGTCAATTTTACTTAATGGTGAAGAACTTTAAAATAGTATTCCACTCTAATCTGAAGTGTTAATTATTTTTGTGAGCGTAACAAGTATATTACACATAAATTTATTTAATTTAAAATAATGTTTTACAAATATGTACATTATGATTCAGTTCGCGCAAGGTATACGGGTGCCTTAACAAGCTGCCTTCTTGTTTTGTCAGTGATTTTTTAATTACATTCCTGGTATTAGCACATTACACTGAAACTCAATTAAGGCTATTTGTAAACTGTGTACTTATTCCTCTTTATTGATTATAACGGTTTTAGCTAATGAACTTTATGAGCATATGAACATCATCCAACAAACATTAACCCGTTCAGTCTGCGTATGATAATTCGTTATAACTGAGCACCCTATAAACCAACATTTGAAAAATAATTATACCCTGCTCCGCATCTGAACACGATTTAACGAGAACGCTGCATGTAATACTTACATTATTGTTGATAAGGACATGTAAACATTTTGTATAGGAAAGAGAGGATAATTAACAAAAAATTGGATCAAAAACAAAACATATATAAATGTAGCACATGTTCATGTACCAACGGCAGATAATTTTGATGAAACTGAAATATGAGACGAGAATTGGACACACAACTGATTAGCAATTAAATGACGATAAATCGACAATAAATTCGTTTGGATATGATGAAGAGTGGAAACTCCGGATAAAAATATTGAAATCAATTACACAAAAAAGAAAACGAGTGGTTGTTTTAGTTTTGTAAAGAAGGTGGTTTTGACAAGCACATGGTATATAAATCAGTAGAGAAGGAAATGTGTGTGCAAGGCACCGAAGAATACAAGAGACGTGTGAATATACTGAAATACTCTCAAGATTTTTTGTGAATAGTTCCAAAGTATTCAAGTATTAACTTTGAGAGAGTTAAAAACCGAGTTGAAGAAAGTCAAAATGGCTGAATCAGTGAAAATGTAATATTAAACGAATGACCAAAACATTACGAACATAAATTGTAGGGAAGAAACGTCAAACTGTAATGCTTCAAAAGCTTTATGTGACTGGATATGCTCGAGAGTAATGAACAGTATTCGGGGTGGAAATGTTTAAAGCGAAAGATGGTAGACTAGGATCATTTAAGGGGGAAAAACAACGATGGCCAATTAATCACTAAAATAAAGGATTGTGAAACAGGCGTATGAAAGGTAAGGATGATAAAACTTATTAAACCCTTTCAGACAATGTGGTCAATATACTTGACATTGTACAGTAACAATGGATATAATGATGTGCAATGTAGTGAGCAGAAAACAGATCCCAATAAGGAAAATTCCTCACATAGTACGAGACTTCATTCGCTGTTTAGACTATATTCCGTCGTCTGACAAACAATTGCTGTCTATAACATCAAAAACGAAAAATGTATTTCATTGGTTCCGTATACAACAGAGCGCCATACTGAACCAAACAAAGAATTTGTTGCTTGCAATGCCTACAATAACAATTTTTATACGTGCCTGAAAGAGGAGGCATACTCCATCTATACACATTTTAATTATCTTGGCTAATTTTCCTCTGTCCTACACGATGCGGATAGTAAGAAATGTACACATCTTCAAAGTAATTATTTACGCCTGAAGCGAGAAAGAATGCAGGTGTAGCTTTTTTGCTAGACTGTGAAAGGAAAAACTTGATATTACACTACACCAAATATCCAATACAGAACATCGTGAACCACTATTTCATAATTTTGCAAACGTTTGCAAAATACTGTCTCATTATACGTTTAACTGGGGTGTTATATAATATATTTAATATATTTAGTTTTACACTGCATGACGTACAGTATGTTATTGCGAACACGATCTTGCTACATTCGTTGCATAGTTCCTACGCTTTACAACAATTTTTTGCCTTAAAAAATAACCACCAAATTTAAATTATTTCGCCAACTTTTATCATGCAGAAATTTTTTGTTGACAAAATAATATCGTTATGTATTAAAAAGACGTTCACTGAATTATTTCATTTGTGGAACATTTTATTTTGTTAAACAAACATGAAAGCACGAGAACAGAAGCAGAATTTTCAATAAAACCCCCGGAGCTGTTTAAAAAAAAGTTATTCCAGCTTCATTTTAAACTGGGCTGGAGATAATCCATGTAATTTGGAATGGAAACATTCCCTTGCGCTCGCCGTGAGATTGCAACGCCCAGCAATGCGATAAAAAGCATTACCGCGTTCGTTCTTGCATGGCGCAGAGGGTAGCGTCGTTAATACTTCTAGCAAAAACACGCTAGCACTGTTGCAAGCGTAGTAGTTTCCCACACCCCAACCACCAAATTTTTTTCTTTTTGGTTTGCAGGAGTGAAGTGACTCTTCTCTGTCCCCCAGGCCGCCCTCCCTCCATCTTGCCAGGCCGCCGACGAGGACGTGTTACACGTCCCGACGAGCCCCTAGAGAAGGCTGGAGAATTAGCGAGGGTAAAAACAGGAGCGTGTAGCTGCGGCTGGAGCACCTAGGCCCGTTTCTTGCGCGGCTCCCGAGTCTGCGTCAGTAAAAACACCAGGAATCCCCTTCGAAGACCGGGCTGATCCCGCGTACGGAATGTCCTCGCATTACGATCCTCGCTTTCCCGGCCACCGCCATTACGACGACGAATAAACTAGAAGCCGATACCCGGTCGACATGCGCATTCCAGCGAGAAACTTAACTTGCTGGCGTGTCTCTTCTCCGGACAACAGAGAGCAGCACCTCTGTTCAGTAGTGCGTTTAATTAAATTACGAAATCTGCGATGCCAAAATAATGGAATCGGGAACGTTAAGGGAACTTCCTTACCTCGTTTTGGATTATTAGTTTTTCTAGTTCATTTATTTTATGTATTTAAAAATTCTGAAGTTGCCCCTATACCCAACAAAATATTGACCTTTATACAGTAGTGCAGGCAAAGGGACTCAACTAAAAAGCTATAATTACGTCACAATATATTGTTTTAAGGCGCCGGAGGGGCGTATCCGTATTCGTAAGAGGTGGAGGTCTTAATATAAATAAAATAACTAAATTTGATTTTTAATTTATTCTCACCACTACTATTTACAACGTTAAACTACTATACCTATCTCCACTATTACTTTTGTTAATTCTCATAGAGCGCAATATTTAATATCTATCTCTATTCTAATTAATGTACTTATCAATGTGTCTATATTGGTTACAGTCCCTTAATTCACGCTCATTATTTACAAGTATTCAGCCTGTCTGTTGCAATCATTTCTTTCACTCACGCATACAATTCAACAATCCCGTCCGTCAGTGTAGCTGTTCACTGTACCAAAGCTCACAGTCCTCAGACTTCACTCCCGCTAGCAACTGTCGCCACCACTCGACGCTCTACTGGCTCGCTGTCTTCTCACACTTGTCACACAATCGTCCACACTCTCTACTCTCAACTGTCGGCTCGGCTGTCTGCTCTCAACAGTGGCTTATATGGACTCGCTGGCCCGATCTGGAAGGTTCCCCGTACCCCGAGTCTCGCTGAGAGATGACTGCAGAAATTCAATCCGCTAAGGGTCAGAAGAGCGCTAGTTGCGGCGGCACGCTGCAGCTTGCCTTTGTAAGTCGCCGCCCGCTTATCACATTACGCTCATCTGGCATTCCTTCGCTCTCGTGAGCAGGACTGGGCAAAGGAAGCGACAAATATCAGCAACCTGTGACAATACACATTCTGCCAAAATTTTACAAAATCAATATTGTGACGTAAATACCAGTTCGTTTCTCAGTTGTTATGGCTATACTGCTGTGTAAGGTCAATAGCTAGTTGGGTATAGAGTACTTTGGGCATTTTCTTATTTTGAAATATAAACAAGCTACATAAACCAATAATCCAATATGACTGGGGGAGGATTAAGATAAGTTTTCTTTTCAATCCAATATGGGTTTTCTAAAACTATGGCCAATGTATAATGATGAGATCTAAATCTCAACCGGAAATGTTTTCACAAAGATAAAAATGCATTAAAACAACACATAAGTATGAATTACTTAATAAATACCTGCCATATATTTACTGCAGTGGCATAAAGACTAAAGACATTTATTCGCCCTCTTGATTGAATTGTTGGTTTTTTGGCTGCCTTAGATATGCCCTTCTTCGTCCTGGTCTCCACTCCCGCGACTTTAAACCGAGGAAACACAATTCTCCTTGCACAGTTCAACTGTGAAATAAAATAACGCACACGTGTCATTTGGTTCATGTTTGTTTAATGAAAATCGTCGAAAGCTTAAAACACCTCACAAAATGTTTGGAATATTGTAAGCTATGTTTGTTTGGGTGGTAGGAGTTATATAGTTATTTTGTGATCAAAAGAGATCGCACTAACGCATTGAACATGCATGGAAAAGCTTAAAAACAGCAGTTTATAATCGTTCACCACCTCCAGGAAAACTTCCAGATCTCATAAGAGCTACCCGAATGGAATGGGACCTTCGTCCGGAAGATGACATCAACACATTGATTACAAGCACGTCACGGCGTGTTAGGGACATGTACAATACACATAGAGGCCATACACGGTACTAGCCTGCAGTGCGAAGAAAGAAACCCTCCCTAGTCAGAGACACCATTAGGTTAATTTTGTTGTTCTATTGAGTCTAATTGTCTGTGATATTGGAAAAATGCTTTTTTGTTAGAAACACTTTGAACTTCACGTTTGGTATCAGTAATGTTGGTAACGTCTAATTGCTAAAAGTATACTCCATACGATTATGTTTTCTGCATGTATATTCCAAATGTTTTTCGAGGTGTTTATTTTTCTTGCTGATAATCAGTTCATAACATGAAGCTGACTACGAATGGACGAGGTGGCTTACATTCTAGGTCGCCGACCTGGACTTAATTTCGCGTTTGAGGCTCAGAAGCACGGGGGTGATAAGGGCGTCACTGCAACGCACATCAAGTGCACTATCGCCGCCACGCGCTAGGCCATCAACTGACGTGCAGCGTTCTCGTCGTACTGCGGGTACTTGTGCGAGTTAAAGCGTTGATATATCATTTTATAGACGGGAAGTGTGCTGTAAAGTTCATTAGATGATCCTGTCGTAGTTGGACTCGTGTCTGGACAATAGACTCTAAATTCAATCGTCTCAATAAGCCATTTTTAACAATCTTGGGCTCCAAAATCTTATTAACAGCAAGAGTGATATATTGAACAAATATATTGCCCTCGTCTGCGGAATGTTTATTTCGTAGGTAAACAGATACCGGGCACATTCAATAGTTACTTCTATAGTACATTCACGGTTACTTCCAATTTTTCTGAAGCCCTGCTAAAGTTCTACTTCTAAGATATTCATCCACTTCATGCAAACAAAGATTAATCAATTAGCCTATAGAAAATACAGCAAAGGGACAACGCACCGCATTCGTGCGCATTCAGTGTAATAATATTTGGCATGAGAACTATTTCTTACTAGGTATTACTAACACGCCTATAGTGTCCCTGTTTTTATTCATATTAATTGGAAATAAAATATTACAATTTATAGAAAGAATATAATTAAAAGTTTAATTTAACAAAAAGAAGGTACTTTTATGTTAACAGGAGTATAAAACGCTTGTGATACATGGCACATTTAGGAAACAACCAAGGACGTCATACGTGGTGTGATTTTTGAAAGGTTTATTCAAAAATTGTACAGAAAACGCAAATATACTATAAACACCCGTACTTCTGATATGTTGCAACCACAGAATAGGTAAATATGCAGAAGCGAAATAGTTCGNTTAAAAGTTTAATTTAACAAAAAGAAGGTACTTTTATGTTAACAGGAGTATAAAACGCTTGTGATACATGGCACATGTAGGAAACAACCAAGGACGTCACACATGGTGTGATTTTTGAAAGGTTTATTCAAAAATTGTACAGAAAACGCAGATATACTATAAACACCCGTACTTCTGATATGTTGCAACCACAGAATAGGTAAATATGCAGAAGCGAAATAGTTCGNAATATACTATAAACACCCGTACTTCTGATATGTTGCAACCACAGAATAGGTAAATATGCAGAAGCGAAATAGTTCGGTGGTTCCTTTGATGTAAGTAAACTCGGTCACTCATTGGTTGCGCGAAGCTGTGGGAAACGACCTCGAGTCTGATTGGCTACTACGCGTTATGAAATATTTATTGGTCGCGCTCCCGTCTAGCAAGTTAGTTTGAAGGAGCTGATTGGTGAACGACGTTCCGCCATATTGCTGGCCGGTGATGCCATTTTGCTGTCGTGTGTGTCTAGAGTTTGCAATACACGCTACCATTTCACCTCTGTATTATTAAATATTCTGCTGCAACACAGTTGTTTCCCCAAATAGCTCACACTGACAGGACGTAAAGAACTCACTAACTCTCTTCAAGTCCGCTGATCTTCGGAGATGGAGTGGTTCGACAGGCCAAGATGTGTGATCAATACCGTCCTTGACGGAAAATACTAAATTCAATAACTATTAATAATTAATGGCATTGAATATGGCATTAATTATTAATTAAAGGCACACAAATGACCGCACATTGGAAATAGATATTTCTCGCTTTTAATGAGTAGTAAGAAATAGTTATAATGCAAAATATTTCTACAATGAGTACGCACGTATGCGGTCCGTTGTCCCTTTAGTGTAATATTCTAGACTCGGTCGGTTGAGTCTTTTTTTTTTTTTTTTTTTTTTTTTTTTTTTGCGTGAGGTGGTAGATTATTCTGGAAATATAACATCAACAGGGCTTCAGAAGTGTTGGAAGGAACCGCGAATGGCCTACAGCATTTATTTACTATAACGTCGTGACTGGCGCCGCAAAGCTGTGGCGCAGTAAACGCAGCTCGTCACGGTGACCTCGGCGGTGAATAATTCACTGCGACGGCAGTTGGAAATGAATTCCAGGGCAGCAGCACGCCAAGCGCTGAAGAATGTAATGGGCGCTGGTGGTCTGGAGAGCGGGTAGAAGGGGGTGTTTGGCGCCTGGCGTCGTACCAGCAAGATGGTCGTTCGAGGGTTGCCCTGGGGAAGGAAAAGGGGGTGCTTGTGGGGCAGGCGAGGCATTTATATTGCCGCCGCAGAAATGTGGTTCGAGTCCTGGAGCGGAGGGCAGAGGGGTTAGTTGAAGGGCTGGCTGACCAAGTTCTGGACGAGGCTACACTGGTCATACACCTCCCTCTCCCCCTCGGCCAGGAGGTCAGTTAATTAGTTTGGAAAAGCCACCCCACAACGCCGCCTGCTGCGAGGGCGTCCTCCCTTGGAAGTGTTTTCCGTGGATGGTTTTGGTGGTTTGATAAGGGGGACGGGGAGACTTGGCTAGCTTGCGAAATAAACGTCCCTTGCTGATCCGACGTCACCTGCTGGTGACACGGCTGCAGTCAGTGTGTCATTTTACTTGTATGCGTTCTGGGCCAGCTCCAAAATATTCATCATAGACTAGGGAAGTTGAAATATATCGATATATCGAAATTACGATATTATATCAACACTATATCGACATAAACCGTCGATATATTTAAAAGATATTTCATAGAAAAATATATATTTTTCCAGGTATCGGAAATAAATATTTTTAATGCTCTTTTAATAAGCTCTGTTTTGAATACAAAACCAGAATTTAAAAATTACTATGTCTACTTTAGCAACATGCATCAAAAACAGGTGCCACATCATTCTTCAATGTCTCGTATCTTCAATATGTAAAATTCTAAGCACTTTTACATTTTTCAAGTCCTTTAATATATAAAATATCAAATTCCAATATACAGAAATCGATATTTTTCTTTTGATATATCGTTTCGTAAAACAATACTTAAATAAATAATAAATATAAATAATTTTGATATTATTTTCCCAATATCAACATAGCTACCACAGACATGCCTCTTTCAATTTACAAGTTACACGTTTTTTTAATTTATTAATGCCAATAAAGCGCTGATAAGGTATTATTACCTTTTCGTACACTAAACCCATTACACAACCATACTTATGTAACACTGAAACACCATACGTATTTAACATTAAAACCGTACATATTTAATGAATAAATTTGTAAGTATAAACATTAGAAGTGAAGAACATGTGTATGTAAATGTACGATACATACATACGGACACACATACACACCCATACATATAGTGAAAAGAAAATTGTTTTCACTCTAAGAGACACACTCTCGCACACAAAGTCCACTCAAGTGGAAGAATCTGCAGTATATCGGAATTTTTTAAAAGTCTTCGTAATCAAACTTCNAAAAGAAAATTGTTTTCACTCTAAGAGACACACTCTCGCACACAAAGTCCACTCAAGTGGAAGAATCTGCAGTATATAGGAATTTTTTAAAAGTCTTCGTAATCAAACTTCATGACCAGACGTAAAAAAGCAAAGCTTTACTTGGCCTAGAGAGCTACTAAACAGAATTTTTTAACTATGTATGGCTTCAGTTATATCTGCATCCTGCTGTGTGAGACAAAATTGGTTAAATAATGAGCTTGATTTCGAAATTACTGTTAAGATGTTCTCTCTGCCTTGACTCTGCCTTGATAAACTTTATCTTTAAATATTAAAGCTGGGAATTAATTTATGAAATAATATATAATCCCTGACTGTGAAGATCCCTCCCCTGTAGCTGTTCGATATTCTACGAGGAAAGTGTGGCTGCTGGCAGAGTTTGCTTACGATGTAAAAATAATGTTAATAACAATATATATTCTTTTTATTTTCACACACACATGCTCATTAAGATAATAATTTTATGAGTAATTACTTTTTCCAGTCACTTGCACAAACTATCAGCGTACATGTATGCTCACAGCAGAAGAACCGCAATACTATTTCACTTCTACACACTTAGCTATTCTGTAATATAGTTCCAGATTGGCTTTAATCGGGAAGAGAAATTACAATGGATATTCAGGACACAATACGTCTAGGTGCTGTTGTTTAAAATGGTGGTTGGTATCATGACGAAAAATGTCTTACTAAAAATGCTGACATTGTTCAATCTTTTTTTGGCATTCTAAAACTAATAAATGTAAACTTGAACATACCGTGCAGCGTTGGTGATAGCAAGCGATAACACTGGCGGAAGTTGTATAATTTTGTACATCTGAGAACACAGAGACAAGGTGCAAAAGTTTAGAATCCGTTCGCCATCTTGGTTTCGGTGTGATATCAAGGTAGCCCTCTTGACAGTGCCCTTGACCTTGATATATTCTAATGTCACAGGGCCCATCTTGAGAGAGCCCTTGACTTCGACGCCTGCTAATGTCAGAGCGGTCATTTTTATTCGAAATTTTCCAAACGTTATTTAAGGGGTCAAAATCAAGACTACAGTTAAGATGGCCACCGTAACACCAGACATTGTCCTCGGACCAGCTAAATTATACTACAAATGGTGACAAGTGCTTTGATCTTCTGGGATATGTCTTAGAGCTCCGCCCTAGTGTTGCCATCGTCTATAAATGTTAGTCAGGATTGCAGTTGAAAGTGTCGAATATTGAACCAAATCTAAATGGTTTCTGCCAACGTAAAAAGAGGTATGTTGCTCACGGACTCGGAAGTGGAATAGAATGGAGGGAAGGGATGGCGAGTCTCACCGGCGTGAATGTTAATGCGGCTAAGACCACAAGGGGAATCTCCAACTCCCGCTCGGAATAACAAGGACGGCCACTCAGCTCCAAGACGACAAGACCCCGTCACGACGCGGCGCGCGACGTGTGTGGAAAGAATTATTTTTTAGCGAACAGGTTTGGGTGGCGGGGAAGAGTGGGAGGATAGCGAGTGTTGATTTTTAAAAGGCACTCCGGGGTGATGAACGCCGCCGCGAGGAGGAAATGGAGCCGGTGTAAGAAGGAGTGATGGGAGAAGATGCGCTCTGCGTGTGGAAAGCAAGGACGCACACACGCACCACAGCATCTTTCCTCCTGGGAGAGATGCGTCCCTGGCGTGAAAGGAGCAGGACCGCTTCGAGGGCGGGGGAGATATCTGAGCGAGACGTCCTCCGTCGTTTTGGCGCCGAGAGGGAGTGGGACGTCAGCTTCGTGTCTCCTTTCCCAGCCTCGGGAGACACCGCGACTCCAAAAGAAATTGAAACGTCGGCAATCACTTTGCTGCGGACCACTCCTCTTCATGCTCACCATCATTCCCCGTAGTGCATTCTTTGTTTTCTCGCTGATTAAAACTTCACTACCGACATTTTGCCAATTATTTTACTCTGTGTTTCAGACATAACATCTGAATACCTAGCTTATCATTACGCTACATACCACAACTCGTAGAGATTACACTATTCTAACTGCCCTCCTTTTGGTGTTTAGTGCATATACTAAAACTAAAATAGTTGCATACGACATCGATTGGTACAGTGTAAACACAAATACAATAACTTGTTTCCGTTAAAGGAAAATTCTGTGGTGTATATGTCGCAGGGACATGATAAAACCGGAGATTTTATCAAATCCCTAAGGTAGATGATCAATTCACGGAAGATGTTAAAACGACAACTTTGTGGGGTGATTTCCCTAAAGAAAGTAAGTGATTTGACCAAGTCCCTTAACTGTTATAGTAAAAAGATGTTATACTTGAAGCTGGTAGCCTCATTACCTATTAAAAATTGNTTGACCAAGTCCCTTAACTGTTTTAGTAAAAAGATGTTATACTTGAAGCTGGTAGCCTCATTACCTATAAAAAATTGACGGCGAGCCTTGAAATGACCATAACACCAGCAGTGAACCTTCCTGCTGGCGCTGGGGCTCGGCCACAGTGCGTAATTTATGGTTACGCTTTGGGCGAGTCCTGACTTCTTAATTTCATATTTTCACTAAAACAGTTAAGGGACTTCATCAAATCTCTTACTTTTTTTAGGGAAATCACTCCACAGAGTTGTAATTTTAACATCTTCCGTGAATTGATCACCTACCTTAGGGATTTGATAAAATTTCCGGTTTTATCATCTCCATGCGATATATACAAGTATTACCCTCTTGTTTCTACACCGAAACACCGTGCCGAGAATCGAGCACCCGAATTCTCAGTTGCATGTAGAATACTTCGCATAAATGCAGTCACTTCAGATTATCACTTAATTTATAAATGGTGATTTAATTTGCGAAACTCCATTACTTTACAAGCGAACCTCCACTAAAGGAGGCTTAACAAGTGAATGAAGGAAATTCAGTTTGTATCAATTTCCATCACGGTGTAATATCCTTTACTTAAACAGAAATCATAATTGCGCAAAGAAAAGTTTCGTGGCGGCTATAAAATACTTTGTAAATTCTTACCCCACTTAATATTTTGTTAAAAATATGAGTTATTTTGTAGTATTTCCTACCGGTCACAAAATGAAGTACATATTTTGTAGTCTTCTAAAGTTTTGTCAACAATATAAATGGATATGTGTGTCAACTACAAAACTAACTAAAAGGTAAATTTAATTAATTTTAAAAAAATCACTAAATCGGTGAAACTGAGTCTCCAAAATTAATATTTTGGTTTCACAGAAAAGATTTTACTCTGTCGGTCAAATTTAAGTGAACTGAAACAGTTTTCGCTTCGTCAGCCTTTAGAATATAATCTGATTTTTTATTACAACCGTCGTGAAGTGCGTTTTTAAACATATTCCGTGACACACACGAAACGCAATGTTGACAAATGTTGTGTGTACAAGGCAGGCGCCCTTCTGATCTCCATCAGTCATATTTTTAAATAATTGAAACATACGCATATACTGTATGATGTAATAATATATCGAGTGAACTGATCTGCAATGTAAAAAAAGGAGAAAGTGAGGAATTTAAAATGTCTTCTCGGATTTTACTACACGCAGCATTTCTGATTCACAATGATCCGGTGCCAGAGGTTAAAGACGTAAAAGGGAACAGAATGATGAATAAAAATAGTACTGACTAAACGTGCTTCATAACAAAAGTTTGCTTTCATGAAAAAAAAAATTATACTACGTAAGCTAAAAAATATTTGGGTCTAAGCCGAGATAGAAAGAAGGGATTTCGGAGTGTAATAGGATTTGCACGAGACACTTGAATATAAACGGAGGTATGAGTAAATACCGGGACGGTAAAGCGGACGGCTGGCGGATAAAAGAGATTGGCATTAAAATGCGAGTTCATTACCTCTCGCATCGTAACTCCTCCACATGACATACTACATATAGTCTATTCACGGTTTATTCGCTCTTTTTAAATCAAACATTTAAAAAATTACCCCATGTATGACGTGTTTGGTTGGTATAACAAGCGTTTTTTTACTTGTGTTAACATAAAAATACATTATTTTTTATTAAATAGAATTGTTATGTAAACTTTATCTATAAAATATAACATTTTACATATATAATTAATATAAATAAAACAGGGAGAAAATACGTGCGTTGGTGATACCTAGTAAATAATAGTTCTAATGCAAAATATGATTACAGTGAGTGCGCACAAACGTGGTGCGCTGTCCCTTTGGTGTAATTTTGTAGAGTTTTGTAGAGAATGTTAAGCTTTGTTAGGATCAGGCGGAGGAATATCCTGGAAGCTTAATTTGAGAAGGGCTTCAAAAAAGGTTGGAAGTAACCTTGAATGGACTATGCGTCACCTGGGGTGTAGTGGAGTTGGATTTCTGAGAAAATGTTTTGTTACCCAAGTCTCGTGTATTTCCAATCAAGAACTATTATTGACATTTTAGTGAACTAATGAAAACAGCTCCTCAAAGAATGATAATTTATTATGTTTTTTATGCCGTGCACGCTTTGTGTAGAAATTAGGTTACATTATTTTGTAGGCAGGAGGGATGAATTTATAAATTAAAACATGCGGGTGATAAACTACCATCATGACATAAGTTTGAAATACGATTAAAACTAAAACCTAAACACATTCTTGTTTAGTTGCAGTTGGCAACGCTACAGGGCATCCATCCGACCTTAACCCCACTTTTTTTTCAGTTACAGCACCTTTCTGCTGCAAAGTACATCGTCAAAATAGTTTTGTTCTTTTGATATAAAATAAAGGGTTTGCAATCATATTTATCTTATAATTTTATTTTACCCACATGAATTTCAAAATAAGTACACTGCTGATATCCCCCCCCCCTTCCCCCTAAACTACTTTACAAACTATTGCAAAGACAAAGCGTTCCGGGGCTGCTAAATTTACGATTACACCCCTGTACTCGCCCTTTCTCCTGTTTTTCCCGCAGTCGAGATTTGACATTTTATCCTGCTCGTGTCACAGACGAGTGGGAAACTTTATCCGTTGTAGGTATGAAAGACCAGTCAACAGCTTTACCGTTGTTCTTGTAATGGTCGGTAACAGACAGATTTTTTTTTCTCTCTCTCTTTTTCTCTCTCTCTCTCTCTCGTCATGTCTGAAAGTCAGCGCCAAAATAGTTTCAATTGAGGCGGTATTTACTTTAGGAATGAAGCGGACTTCCCACTGCAAGCAATACAGTGACGCTTTGCACGAGAGGTCTTGGAAATACAAATGAGCTTCGATCCTCTTCTGATGATTAGACGTATTACTGCGCTAATCAGAACATTTACTAAAAATATGGTAGCCAATCGTGGCTGATGTAAGGTTACGTATAAATTCTATATACTGTCAGTAGAGTATTCCAATTGGTTATTTGGGGATGATGATAAAAAAGGTATTGATTACATAAATTGACCGCAATTATCAGAAGCAAACATTTTTTATGAACTAGGATAATTTTTATTATATTTTGTGTGGTGATGTTAACTGTTCTGATCCTGATTGAAAATATAAAATGTACATTGCAAATTCATACTTATTGCTACTTTTTTTTTTTTTTTGTTTTGAGAAAATAAGTTTAAAATTGCTTTGAAATATTTTACGTTATGGTAATTGCATGTAGTATTTTAGCGTTGTTTCTTGGAATGTGCTTTCAGCAAGCACACTAAACACAAAGTAACAGGTGTGTGTACGTCTATTATACGAAAACGATAGTATAGTTCTTCCGTAGTCTTGAGGCTTTCTGTCAGTGTGGATTAGTGTCGCCAACATAATCTTTGGTCGCTACAAATAAATTATTAGTTCCAAATGTATCGTACGTAACAAAACATATTATTTTGTTGACAAATTGTAACGATGTGTTAGCTTACAATAAATATTTGTTTAAAATTCCGAAACAACTAAATATTTGTTTGGCACAAACAAAATTGTTTTAAAAGTATTATTTGGCTTTGTGAACTAATTTTATTCATTTGAAGGAAATGAGGTTTGGTTGAACCAACAAAATATCGTTTGGCTGAAACAAACACCACGCAAACAAATATAAGTATTTCGTCTACTGAAACAGTTATTTTTATCAGTGAGTTCCACAGGTAAGTTTAAGTTCGTCTGCAAAGCAAGCTTGATCCCTTGTGGTTAGTTTTCCGATGTAAAAGTAATGACGTTAATAGGCTTATTAAAATTTCAAAATACCGTATAACTGTCACTCAGTAGTACGGCGCTAGAGGTGGTGCCACACGCACGCGCCCTCTACTCGCGAGAGCACGTAGGCCCCTATACACGCGAAGCAGCAGCCGTCAAATAGCACTGTGTACTGCTGAAGTCACGAACCCCAGTGCACGAGGCTCTTGAGCAGGAATTACTACTTTATTATCGATTATTTTCATATATTACACTTTGCGATAAACACGCCGGCCTGCCAACGCGGCGTCCCTTGGTTCGATCCGGACTTATCACACGAGAGAAACACGCCAGACGTTACGAGTCCTCTCCCGTCTACGCAGTTCATTATTTATTATTTAAACGTCCTCATTTCGTGTCACGCTTCAGAGACGACGGCAAATTATACTCCATTAGCGGTTTCTTCATATTTTTTTTATCAAACCTTTCACAAATCACCCTATCTACGGTGTGTATTGTTGCTTCCTAAATATGTCATGTATCACAAGCGTTTTATAATTGTGTTAACATAAAAGTACGTTATTTTTGGTTAAGTTGAACATTTACTTCAGTTTTATCTACACATTACAATATTTTATTTATAATTAATATTATTAAAAGCAGGGAGAATATATGTAGTTCTGTTTATAATGCCTGGTAAGAAATAGTTCTTATTCAAAATATTAATACTGTGAGTACGCATGAATGCGGTGCGCTGTCCCTGTGGTGTAATTTTCTATGTACAGTTAAGCTTTGTTTGCATGAGGCGGAGGAATATCCTGGAAATAGAACTTTAGCAGGGCTTCAGGAAAGTTGGTAGTAACCATGAATGGACTGTAGGTATACGAGCCTCGCTCTAGTGGGTAGGTAGGTATACCGTAAAAGTTTATGTATTTTTATAGAGAGTTCTTTGAAACTAGTTCCCAAGATTATTTTAATATTACAAGTGAATTCGAGGGAGATTTTTGCCAGCCGTTAATGTGAAATGTGTGAAATTGATGTTGAATTCTACCACGCAATCACAGAAAACTCTAAGTTTCCTTTTAACATGGATGTAGATAAACAAGTTTTTACTTATTTGAGCGTGTTTGGTTATGCGGTAGCGTGACTGGCTTGTATTCGGGTGGACGTGGGTTCGGTCCCGGCCGTCTGCACTGGAGGTGGTTGTNTCCAGGCGAATGCTAGCGCAGTTCATGCATTTACATCCTTCTAATTCCCAACCCTATTGTGCTGTACTGTAGAAAGGTCTAGAGTGGGCTCGACCGGAAATGCTGACACTCCGGTGGGCTTTGCTCCCAACCTAAACAATTTTACTGTTACATAACACTCAAAAAATTAAATTTCAAGTAGTTATATTGTTTTTAATAACCGGGACCGATGGGAGACAGCTGTCAACCATTTTGAAATTTGGCAATGGAAAAACATTAAAAGCAAATGTTGACACGCAAAAGTTCTTAGTTGGTTGACCCATATAACTGTAACCTCTTTTTCACCGTTAATAGGGTGCAGAGTCACATTTTATTCATTTATTCACTACTTTTTGTGGATAGTTCAGGCCCCGTGCTAGGGGTATTGGGTGAATTCTGAAGGTAATGAGTTATTTTTAAATATCTTCAATAAAAATTTTTTTTTTTTGTGTAAACTGGTATTTTGGGGGTACTTTAGTTCAATTAAATTAGGTTATGTTAGGTTAAGTTACCATAATTCAACATAATATAGTTACAAATTTATATATTTTTGCGCACTCTTTGTATAAAACCGATCATTTTCACTGTTTTCTTCTTAGAGTATTTAGCATTCCTCAATATTAACTTCCACTTACAACCATTTCGGTAATTTCAACGTTCTTTGTATTTTATTAATATCTATCTTTCCTACAAATTGCTATGTTTCGTATAGGTGTTTTGCACGTACGCAGTTTTCTTTAAATTAATTTTTATAGGGTATTGTTACTTCCCGCCAACTCTGAATGGTGGAGTCTCTGACAATAGAATACAAGGTAAAGGCTGTTCATGGTAAACTGAGCACTTTTGAAAGTCCTGCTTAAAATCTACTTGTATGTCAATTGTATATTCGTACACCATATGTAAAATTAACGTTGCAATGGGCCTGATCATTTTATTCGTGTGTCGGTGAAATGAAACTGTAACATTATTAGAAAAGTAAATATTTTACAAATCTGCTGATTCTTACACTTAGTTCCATTAAATTAAAGACAGGAAGAGGAATAAATAATTTTAATATTGACAAATATTTACCTAACACATTTTATTCAACGTTAAAATATAGAACTATTTTCCCTCCGTCGTTACCAACTTTACTGGTCACGTGTGAGCCAATCAGCCCGTTAAAATATGCGCAGATAGGGGCAGTGGCATTTTCCAAAGGTTGTTTTCAAAAGTGCTCAATTAAGCGGGAACCACATTTCAAACCAATTTGACAATGTTTTCACGACGTAAATATAAGTCATACTTGCATAAATTTTGTGAAGAGAATTGTTAAATTCAGATTTTTGGATCTGTTGAGGTTAGCTAATGGTGGGGGTGATGATTTAATTGAGTTCCGGAGAGTACTAAGATCATTTTCTTTGTGCTGGGATATGTGTAAAGCACGGGAGAAAATTGATGTGCCACATATGCACGACAGATATGAAGATATCCCGGATTTATTGACATGAATACTAGGCTCCCATTTCTTTGTATACTACAACAACGGCTATTGTCCATTTATTGACCTAAATACTAGGCTCCCAGTTCTTTGTATGCTACAAGAACGGCTATTGTCCGTTGGCTTTTATCCCAACGAATAGTCACTTTTACCCCTAATAAGGTTTATTCTACTTGCATTAAAAAGATCAATGCTAATAGTTTTGTAACTAACATTTTTCCGCCGCCAGGTAGCACTGGTGTCGCAAGTGTGCTAAATTTTTCTGATGCGTATGCGATCAAACAGGAGAAATATTAAATTTTCATATAAAAAATTGCAATATTAAGAATTTTTCTGACTTTTATTATGTTATCATTTACTTATAGAATAAACTTCGATCTTCGTACTAAGAATGGAAATATTACGAAATATGTCGACGTCTTGTTTAATATTATGCTGTAAATATGGTAGTGCCCAGTTATGTATCAACATATTGGAAAAATTGTATCGATGATAATTAGGGACACTCGAATTTCGCGAAAAGATTTCACTGCCAGTTGTATTTCATATCACTTTAGCTCATATCACCTTTCTTCATTAGCTGATCTAGGTGTTACGCGTCTAAGTCACGTGTGCTCGCGAATCACAGTACAGGTTCGGAGTTACCTAATTCTGATTGGCACGTCAAGAAAGAAAATTTATTCTCATAAAGACTTGTGGACAATAAGCAAACGGAAACTGCTGGGAACGACGGTATGCTATTGAAATCTAGCATGTGCAGAAATATTTTCACAAACTTTGGGTGTCCCTAATGATAGCTATATTTATTTGTTCTTAAATTTGTATCTTCTTCACTATCATAGCTAAGCTTGTTTACAAATCTCGAAACCAAACACAATTGTATTCTGACTCTTTACGATTATAAATAAAGTTCGAGAATGCGCATAATTCTTGCAAAATTAAGTTTATGTTTAATATTTTGGCTAGAACCAGAATAGATATTACATTTCGGGCCAATCACGGGGTTTTACACACAAATAAATCGAATTTTTTCCATTTTCCATTAGCTTCAAAGTGATATCTTTGAGAGACCAGCACATCTTGCGGCGGACATTTTCCCACCTCAAGCTCCCCCAAGCTCATTAGGTGTACTGATGAACATAGAGGACTTTTGACAACCATTTATCACTACACCTAATAAGCTTTCCCATTTATCACTACACCTATTGAGCTTTCTGTGGAAAAGGGGACAAAATATATGGCAGAAGCAATAAGCAACGACCAATGAAATGTTCAGTTATTCACACGCATACATACGCATTTCGCATCTAGCTTGTTGCAAGCGATAATTTCGCTACATAATTTCGTCTAGTGTTGAAAGGGTTAATAAGTCTCTGCCCGCAAGTCACAGACGTTCAGTGTTGGAGTAACTAAATTCTGATTGGCCCAGTGAAGTAATAAACTGTGTTCTCACAAAAACACGTGGCCAATGAATAAATGAATGCTGCAATTTTGCATGTAGGATATTGAAGTATATCTTCCATGTAAATATTTTCGCGAAAAAGCGCAGGTTACTCTAACGATAACAATATATACGAAAATTTTGCAGACTCATTGACACTATTTATTCGGTTCGGTGTTGTTATAGATAGGTGTGAATATGGCCACACCCTTGAACATGGAGGACTTTTGTCAACCATTCAAGGTTGTGGCCATATTCACGCCTATCTATAACAACAGCGGACTGAATAAATAGTGTTTGTCAGTTTATCAAACTCATTCAATTGTATGGTTAAGGGGTGTTTGGCAGCCCTGCGTTATTATTTTGAGGAGAAAATTTTACATATTATGCTTCTTACTAGTTATTAGATAGGAATAGAATGTTTCAGCACAAGGACTGGGCACTGTGGATTAGTGCATTCCATGCCATATTAGATGATGTCACAAAGGCCATATTGTTTCCGTCCGCCATATGGTTTTCGGTTTTCAGTTTGTGTCCTAAACCTTGAACTTTGTCGACCATCTCGTTTCCTCCTGATATCTTATTTCCCCCAACCATATTGCGAGCTTCACTTATTTTTTGTCCATTGTGACATCATCCAAGATGGTGGTCGAATCCACCAATCCACAGCCCTCAGTCCTTGCGCTGGAACATACTATTCCTTTCTAATTCAGTTATACTTAAAAATAAAATTGATTATACATTTGCATAAGGTGCTGACGTACAGGGAATTATTGTGTGTATTGCATAGGGGCAACATGTTTGATATGTTAAGATGCTTGACAGTTAAATGTCATTCGTTCGTGAATTTGGACCATAACCAAAGTGTTTTGGAGTACAACTGGTCGTGGAATCTGTGCGTTAAAAACAGGCTCCCTTAGTGGCAGTTATCCAGGACGTGTATAGTTGACTGTGGCCCATTCACTAAGGTAGCTACAGTGCACGTGTGTCTGAAGTCTAGTTTGTCGTCTTGCCCCCAGCCACAGCATGTGCTCCACCCTGCGCTACCCGCCTGGAGAAAGATCAAACACGCGCCTGCAGTAGGACAAGTGGAACACTGTGCACTCAAGCTGGGTAGGTTAAACACGGGAGAGAACTCCCAGAGGGGTGAATGGCGCACTTGCTGCAGTTCAAACACTGGTCCTGCGGGCGGCGTGAGCAGTGGGCTCCTGTGGGAACGAGAGCCAACACAGATCTGGCACCATGAGGAGAATCTCAGGATTCTGTGCAAACATCTGAACGTGCGTCAATCTAAATGCGCACACACGGTGGAAGGGGTATGTGCAGATATACCTGACTTTTGCAAAAAGATTTCCGCTAAGTTTAGATTTCAGTATCTCACGCGCACATGTACAGTTTTCTTCTGGTGGTTGGTCGCGTAACTTTGTGAGAAGGCAACTTCTCGCTTGACTGCGGCCAGTGATAATTGAGCGATACTGAACTTCTGTGATCTCGCCAACAGAGGTCTAAGATGGATAAAAAATAAAACTCATAAAACCACAGAGGTGGAGCTGAGCAAAAGTGCTTCTGATTACACCTGGACATGTAAAATGTTTGCGAAAATCATCTGTCCCTTGATATATGAACTGTTGATTGAGACTGGCTACCCAGTGGTGATATTGGTAGCAGACGGTAGTTGTGGTGAATAAAACGGTGTTTTACTAACAATATTAGTGACGGAGAGAGCTCACGAGGAGCTATAATACTACCTAATATTAAAACATCAAGCTCTCGTAAAATAACATTTTCTTGCTTGGTAGTTGGAATGACAACAAAATGCCAAGGAAATATGTATTCGTAATTATCGAACCTGTATACCAATAGAGTGAAAAAGTCTGGCTTTACAGATAATCTGATTTATGTAAATTAATATATCTAGAAATTATCTTCAACTTTCGTCATTGTCTCTGAAGTATAATAATTTAGTAAATTGTCAAATCAGCTAAGAAATATTATTCGTGCACTAATTTAAGGTGCATGTAGGGAGAGTCTAAGAAAAGAAAAATGCTGACTCGCATATTATAGGGGCCACAGTGACTTGAGTGGTTAGACTGCTTAGACTGCTCACTCCCACCAAGGTGAACCGGGTTCAATCCCCGGCCGGGCACTCCCGGATTTTCGCATGTGGGAATCGTGCAGGACGATGCCGCTGGTTGGCAGGTTTTCTAGGGATCTCCCTTTACCCCGCCCTTGCATTCAGGTGCTGCTCTATTCTCACCTCATTTCACCCTCATCGGCTCTCAAGGCATCGTTAAGAGCCGCCCAAATATCTCAACTCCAACTCCGGCTCCTATTTTATGCGAGAGAAAGCACTCATTGTTTAGCCGATGCATCACAAGAGGTAACATGTTAAGTTACAAGCAGTTCCATAAAAATTCGTGACTGCATATTATATATGGATTGTCGAATTTTAAATCATCAGAGACATTCAATGCTACGCTTTAACATTTAAACAGTTAAAATTGCTCCAAATCAGCGAATTTCACTGCAGACCTGCTGAAACTACTCCACTTAAAGCAGTAACATTACTGGTATTTCAGTTGCTAGTATATACTGATTAAACTGTTTTTTCTACGGCCCCTAGTGAATTGCACTGACCTGGCAGTAAACCCTGAAGTAATTCTGCGGTTAGCCAGTAGAGAACAGCTTGTTGACTGAATATTCAGTAAAATAATTCTACTGATTCAAATCAATGATTCAGATTTAATGAGCATGTAAGGTTTCTTGACAGTTCTGCACAGCAATATTTCTCGCCAAACCTCCGCTATGAATGACTACTCGTTCGGTATCAAGTTGATTCCATGCCCATTGAAATTGTGTGGATTCCTTCTTCTTGAACCATCTCCTGTATGTGCTTAACCAGGAGACATACACAACAACTACAATATGTGTCATGTTTCTCTAAATACTTGGATGACATTGACCTCCAACACAGTTCCTATTTGGCCTCGAGTACCAGTACTCGCATCTGTGTTGCATTCGAAATCACAGATTTTCACATCCTAACTTCAGCATAGTTACCTGCCGCAGCTTTTGAAGTAAAAATATGCAAAGTGGGAGTAATGTACGTAAAGGCTAAATACGAAGGGACTGTCCCGATTTCAGGGGTTGCAAACCACTTGGTGACGTACTCAGTGCTAAAAATTTGAGTCACTCTGGGTGATGGTACATAGCCGTCTCCGATTTGGCCTCCTCGCCACAAAAAAAGCGAATATTCAGAATTGAAATGGCATGGCGTTTCCTTTGTAGCAAGTGAACTCTGGCACTTATTGTGTGCGTCAGCTGTATCAAAAAGACTTCGTTTCTGATCGTCTATTGCGTTCTGTGAAATGTCACCTATTAGTTGGACCATCATCTTGCAAGTTTTGGTCTGGATTCTGACTGACGAATGCCTTCTTGTAATATTTCTGGGTGGTTAATCAGATTATAATTTCGTTTCTGAATTCTTAATTAATCGGTGATATTACCTAAACGAGCACGGCAGCTGAAGACCTTGTCACTTTGGAAATCGATGAGAGGTCTATGCGTCATGTGACTAAGAAATTTCAGATGAAATGTCGTGCGAAGGAATGTTTCTGATCTAATTATTCTGCCAAAATTACAATTATAAATTCGTTTTTTCTATTACCAAATTCAGCATACTAGGACACACGATCGCGTGACAAGCCATCGCACCGAGATGCTTGGTCAACAGGAGATCGTAAATGTGTAGTTGGCCGGAAGGAATTTCTTAAGTAAGAACATCACAGCACAGCTTTGTTTTATTCTTGTGAACTGCGACCAAAGCGTTAGTAAATATTGTTCTATCTTTAAAATTTGGTTTAGCCACTAATTTTTCCACTTGCTTGCTGCTTGTGCACAACCATATTCTATTCTCTGGAGCCAGTAATAGATCTTTGTGGGGGTCGTGTAATTCATGTGGATACTCTAACTAAACTTCCAATATATAGCACATCTATTTTTGTGTTTCTCCACTTAAACCCGCCGTCACATACATGTTTAGTGAAAGAAATATATTTTTCCTCATTATTGGGAATTTGGTCAATTTTATTTTCATCGATGCCCAGTTCCTTTACAAATAAATGTGTGTCATATCCAGATAGATTGTTTATAAACACAGGAACAAAACATGGATTTATATAGGAAAAGTTACAATCTTTGTGTACGGCTCCTCTAAATTTACCTGTAAGGTGACCATGGCCTCTCACAGAGTCTACATCCAAAGTCTTTTCACATATATGGCAATGGGTGGCTGTATCATAACCAATCTGTTCTTTCTTGGTCAAGGGAATCATTGGTTTTTAATTTTTTTAGACATCTCCTATTGCCTTTGCTTCCTCCTTTAACTCTTGACGAATACCCTAGATGCATCAGATATTTTATAAGTTACTGGTGCCTTATAGTATTCATGTTCATATTTTATATAGCAACTGAAACTAATAGGCTCGCGTTTTTGGTACGGCTTCGTGTAGGAGTCGTCGGGATTTGGTTGGCAAGTTTCGATTTCAGTTAACAAACACTCAAAATCGGCATATATCACAAAAGGGACTCTCAAAGAATGATTTTTGTTCTTGAATCTTAGTATGTTATTTCCTTTATGTGGAAGTTTGACTCTAACTCCATCATGATCTCGGCAGTCTTCTTCGTGAACATTTAGCTGGCTTTCAGAGTAGAAGTGTTGCAAGCATCTATCACATATGTATATTTTATGGCCATTATTTACTACCTGTGACGCAATAAGTCTCGAAAGACTTTTTACCCAGCAGTAATGGTCATTCTTTTCATCTTTGATGTAGAGTAGGTTAATATGCTTACACGTTTTATTTTTTGTTATTTGTAATGGATAGATTATGTATTCCTTATTGACCTTGTTTTATTTTTCTTCAAATGCATATACATTAATTGATAGCCCACTTATTTTCTCAATTNGCCCACTTCTTTTCTCAATTGTTGGTATGCTATCCAATTTCATAGGAAATTCCAGACCCTTAAGTGCTTCGTCAAACTCATGTTCATGATCCAAATTCTTGTCACTCTTTGAAGATCCTTTTGTGCTGGATGTAGTGCATATAGTATAGACCACAAAAAACATTTTTGATCATTGTTCTTAACATTAATTGCTGCTTACTTAGCTTTGATTTTTTCTGGAAGATAAATATAAGAGCTACCGTTAAATGGAACATATTTATTTATTTGTATCTCTAGATTGAATATCCTATTGAGCACCCACTGAAAGCCCTTTGCTTCAAATGCTATGATTTTCAATATGCTATCGGTATAAATTTTTCTAGATTAGTTGATTTCATTACAATTTCGTTCTTGGTTTTAAAAGAGCTTTCTATATATTCGATTTGTCACCAGTTCCTCTTTTGTACTCAACGACAAACTTCATGCTCACTTTGAGGTCCATTGATTTTAAATGTTTATTAATTATGCTGGTGACAGCTCCTTTTATATCGTTTAGAAAATGATTTGGGTCTTTGTATGCATTCACATTCTTTACAGCATAAGTCTTGATCCTACTTTTAAATGCATTTTCAATTTCTTGTACACTGAATCTGAGTGTGTATTTGTGTACTTTGCTCCTCAAGTGACTTTTTGTGAGAGATGGTTTGTAATAGTGGTTACAAGCCTCACACTGAACTTGCTTATATCTTGCTAACTTCTGTTTTAGTATTAGGCTTTGCGGTATGTTAAAAACTTCTCATGCATTTGTAGGTTCTTGCACTGGTGCAAGACCTTTGTGTAATCTACTTCTCTCATGACTTCTTATTAGATATGGTTTATAATAGTGGTTACAAGTTTCACACTTGACAAATGGTTGTTGAGGTTTCTTCTTATTTATTTTAATAAACACATCACGCTTAAATTTATATTCATTCCAAAAATTACCAGTTGCATTAGCCGTTTTCATTGCCATGGTCGTCTTCGTATTATTAGACATCAGTGTACTTTCATTTATTCATTATTATAGATATGCATATATTTTTTTTTTATTTCACGAACGCATTCGTAGTATACATTTTCATTACTTTAAATCGAAAAAAGTATTGCTGCTAATTCTTAGAGCACCTTTTTCTATGCGTCTTTTTCTAAACGCCTTTTTCTAAACGCAAATTTTAAGCAACTTTTTTGCGCTGCACGCGCGATGGGTATTTTTAACCCATTAACTTTTAAAACTGGGTTGAAAATGTACGGTTATTTTTAATCCATTAGTTTTTTTAGGTGGGTTGAAAACAGATGGGTATTTTTAATCCATTAGTTTATTTAAGTGGTTAGAAAACAGATGGATAAAATCTATGGAGCACCAGAGCTGCGTTCAAATCGGCATTTTATATCTACTTTCATAGTTTGCAATAAAACGTTAAATGCGAGTATGGAAGATTCTCTAAGCAAACGGGTTTTTAATATTTCACGAATAGTGAATAGTTTTGTATAATATCTTTACAATAAATGAAGGCAAGGATTCTAAAGTTATTCAGTAATACTACCAACGTGAGTCCAAAAAAAAATCCATACCTTGGTGAAAAATCTAGCCAACAATACCAGATTCTTGTGTGATATCTGTGGGTAACCAGTAATACGATAAACACTTTTACGGAAGAAAGGTTTCAGCTTACAAAAGCTTTTCTTCCAGCCAACTCGTCAATTATGATGGTAAGATAATTTCAGTGGCATTTGTCATGGAAAAGTTTAGTTATATCTCCTCCGCCATCTGGTTTTGCTGCCTTCAGATATCAGAAATGTGATTATCGCAGCGGGGAACATCCATTGCGGAGCAGATCTCGACTGGAAACGACAGTTTAATAAAACCCTTTCCGCTGGGTTGTCNAATTCCAACCAGAACTTGCGTCCCCTAATTATTCTGTGCTTAGGCACTCCGTCGCCTAATGCAGTTTTTACGAGCCCTGGTGGAACTGTGCCGCAGCATAGCGACATTTTCAGTTGGCAGCGAGATTGCGCTGGCAACATCCCGCTGCGACACTCGCGAAGCCAACCTTTGAAAAAAAGTCCATGGCCAAAAATGCATATATTTTTATGTTATAAGTATTTTGGGACGATTAGCTCAGAATTTAGCTTCAGACGAATATTAAAACTACGTCTAAATAACTTTAAAAATTATTATTATAAACAGAATCATGATGATTGTAAAAAAATTTTCATCAGGTGTGCTGGCGCCTCATTTGAGTCATATTCGAGAGACTGTGACTCGTACAGTTGACCTTTTCCTTGCCTTCCAACAGTAACCCTCGACGTCAATGAACTTGAAAATATAACTATTTCTAACCTTGTTTTAATTTAGTTTTGTAGATAAATGTTTTCCTGTTCCCGATCTACCATACCACCTGTAAAACTACCAACTTGGAATTCGTTTATGTCATCACGAAATCCTTATTTAAATTTGTTTTGTATTTGAACTAAAGCCAGTTCAACAAAAATCTTGATTGAAATGACAGTTTATTAAAATAAAAATAAATTGTATTTAAATGTTTGGTTTCTTCAGTCTTTCAAGTTTGATTCCCTGACAAGAGTGTTTAATCCGTTAAGTCTCCGAATTCACTTAACGAGCCTACGTGCTGCAATCGTTTAGTTTTTCGATGGGTGCTCTGCTTGTGACGAGCATGCTTCACGAAACAAGTGAACAATGTACCACATTTTCGCTAATGCCAGCGTTAACCATCCACAAGTGAGAGATGCAGTAACTTCAAACAATCGGATTTCTCACAAGGAAGACGCTCAAAATGTCATTCATTGATGCCTTGTGTACAATGCTGGTTCCAAGTATAATTCATGTGCAACATGTCGATCATGGACACGAGGAGTGAGTGGGTTAAATTCGTTTTCAATTTTAAGTAACTTAAAATATAATCTATTTGAATTGCAGTTATGTAATAATGTTGAAATAAAAGTGTAAGGCCTATCTCGAGAGCTTTGTGGTTGGTTCCTCCTCCGGCGTTTATAAACCCCGTTGCTGACTCTCCACTTCTTACCTGAGTGGAAGAAAATCACACTGCCGGTTGAAAAATGTTATTGAAAGTAGTTTGAATAGAGAGTGCACTCACGTGCGCTCAGTAACACGACTCCTCTCTCTCAGCTCCCAGCGGGCCTTGCGCGTAACCGTCATTCAGGCGTGTGTTGTCGAGTTGGTTAGTGGAATGGCAGCGGGCTTCTAAAGGTAGAGACACTTTTACGGCGGGAGGAACGGAGGAATCATTCGGTATCGCGGGCCAGGGGAGTAGTAACGTCGCTCTAGTTTTTTCTGTAATATAAAACCATAGCCTTAAAAGCCTTTTTTTTTTTTTTACTCTGGCGTTAGAAGACAGCACAAACCGCGTTTTCCTCCTTTTCTCACCCGTACGCTTTTCTCCAGCAGCTTCTGTAGATAATTGAAAGATTGAAGTTGTTATTTTTAACTGTGATCGAAATTATTTATTTGTCATAATACAAGTGCACACGAACGTATTTCCAAAGAAATAAAACGAATATGAAAGTTAAAGAACATGGTTAGCACAAACTACAATACTTGCTACTGAAATGAAAGAATTTGTTTGACCATGCATTATGGTGCATAGTAATGTGTTCTCTTTGGACATAGGTTTATGTTCATGGGGATAATTATAGTAGAAGGAAAATGGGGAGTTGTGGCGAAGGGAATGGGGGATCGGGGCGTCGGAGCTGTTCATGCTCCGTCATTACGAACCCCCGGCGGCCATTTTGTCCGCCGTGTTGGATGTCAGTGATTTTGACCTTGAGCCGGTGACTCTGAAAGACTTATTAATTCAGTGGTGTAAAGAATCGATTGCGAGAGTCGGTTTTGAATAAAATTTATGTGAGCATGTGCAGGAGGAAGGCTATGGTTTAATCTGAATTATTATGTCTTACTCGGGTAGTTTAAAATGGATGAGTTCTGAATTGCGAACGAATGAAATTAGGATAATATTTTTGAGGAATGTTTCGCAACCAGTTCGTTGGCCTGCTCAGTTGGCTTGGTAAGTTAGTGTGACCCTTTGGTATGGTCAGCTGTGGTAGACATGTTTTGCGAAGATTTTGGCGAAAAAGATTAGCTACGAGACTCTTATTAGAGATTTTTTTTCGAGATTGTCCATCGTTGTTTGTATAAGTGGGTAGTATGGCTGGTTGGTCTTGTCGGTTGGTCTAGAAAGTTTTGGAGGTACTGGTCTCGTCAGGAGCTAGTCTTGTGCTCAGTCAGTCTCGCCAGGGAGCAGTCTTGTATGGAGTTAGTCTTGGGTGGAGTCAGTCGTTAGCTAGTATGGTTAGTCGGGATGCCCACCTGTTGTGACCAGCTAGTAATGGACAATTGTATGGATTGTGATTTTTCGAGTTCAATGTCATTGGGGTCAAGGTCAAGGTCAGCAACAACCAACATAATGGCTCATAACCAGCTCCTCTGTCAGTAAAATCTACACTAGCATCGCCTAGGTGAAAAAGTAAACAAATGACAAACGAAAAAATTTATATGGTGGGTGGAGAGCATTCGACAGAATGAGTAATGGTGAGGCGGTAAGGAAGGGGAATGCTAATACCATGAGAAACATTGGTTGCTGGTCGAACGAGCATGAGTATTCAACCAATAAAAAACACTGTTTGGTGGCTGAAGCGAACACAAGTAATCAAGCAATGAGAAACATTGGTGGAGGGAGTGAAAGGGAACCAACTAATTAACCAACGAGAAAAATTGACCATGGTCAGTCGTCTGCTGGACGTGATGCTGAGGAAACCTCCGCAAATGTATGTTTTTGAAAAAAAAAAAAAATTATAATTCATTTTTTTTTTTTTTTTTTTTTTTTTTCCAATTTATAAATGTTCTGAAAATCTTCTTAATGAATATTTTATACGAGGATAATGTCATAACACACAATGCGTACGAGTTGAAACATGTTTGGTACAATTATAAAATTATTAATTTTTTGGGGTCTGACACCCTTAAATTATTCAGCATTGTTCACTTTGGAGCAATATTACTTCCCCAAAAGTACGGAAACTAACTGAATGAACACCACGCAAGTCCCAACGGAGAATAAATTAAACGGCTGACATACGAAACCCTATACAAAGCGAGTGGCAGGAATGTATGAAATACAATTACAAGAAAATAGTGAAGCAAGGGGCATCGCAAATTCTACGCGCCGTCTCCGAAACGGCCACCCAGCAGGCAGAAATAAAACCTCGCACACACATAAAAAAAAAAGTGTTGAGTGGGTTGCCGGCTGTAAACGCNGGGGGGGGGGGGTGCAGCCGCTAAGAAAATGCGTACCAGAAATCAATTACGAAGAGAGCTCCAGCAATGGCACGTTTAAGGGTGACTGGAATTGGAATTGAGGGGGGCGGAGGGTGAAGCAGTGTATTGACCCGAGAGCTGACGGATGCTGAGAAAATTACTCGACCGCTGAAAAGGAGCGAAAATTACTCCACTGCTGAATAGGAGCAGCCGTAGCCACTGGGTAGGGCGTGGCGTAATGAAAACCTACAATCTTACAGACGAAGCAGCTACCCGAACAAGGATTCCGAGTTTGCCGATCACGCCCGATGTTCGTGGTGACTGCCATTGTGCTTGAGCAGTAGAAAAACATGTGTTGCTGTGTTTGTGTGTGTTTAAATTGAAAGTTTAAGTTGGTGCCCACTGCCCTCCACAGGTAAATGTCTCATGTAGTGGAAACAGTAGTAATATTATAAGTACACGAATGTTTTGTCATCTGTGAGCTGTCAGTAACTGATGTTGCTGATAATGTAATAAAATTGTATGCTATTAATGTTTATTTAAGATAGAGTACCGTTGTAACAACGTTACCTCCTTACGGTGCTGTCAACATTAAGATGGTGTTCATGTCACGGAAAAACAAATGTCGTGTTGAATTGATGTAAACATATGTGTTAAAAATTTTCTTATATTATAAATAAATAAAGTACAACAATTCTTTGGCAAAACGAAATATAGCCTACGAAGAAAAAAACTTAAGGCAGTGGTGGTAATCGAGCCCACGCCATGTGTACTTGACGACTTCTACAAACATTCATCGTCTTACCAGTTGCTCTAGTTTGTCATGTCTGATATAGTTTCATATTGTTGGTATTCTACGCCATATGAGTAGTCCATTTCGAAGTGTCCGTTGTCCACAAATACGACAATTCACGGCAATGGTTCTGTTGGTTCCTTCATTGCCTTTGCTATGGAACAACAAATGTTTTACAAGACCAAAACAGAGCGCAAAGGCCGTTTAAACGCAGGTCTAAAATTCATTTCATTTACAAAGTAGCCCTTGTTCACAAACATTAAATACAATGTATTTCATTTCAAGGAGAGTGCTTGGTTTCATAATGCTCTAATATCTGCAGACGATGTTCGCCACCAACAGCAACATCCACACCAACATTCATACAGCCACATTAGGAAATAATTCTAAGTGTTAAAACTCAGCATTAGAGTTTATGTTCGTTCCTTTGCGTCAAACTGCGTCCCCAGCTTCAAGAGCGGGGCGGACAGTTTCCACATTGTGTGCGAGGCTCGCATTTAAAACCGCGGCCGACTCACTGCAGGTTGTTGTTTCCCGGCGAACTGCGACTGCTATCTCGTATTATTCAACAGAAAAACGGGCGTCGGCAGTTCGCAAGTGGCGCCATTAGCAGACAACACGGGCGGGAGAAGGATGGGATCATCATCCCTCCCTCTGCACCGGTTATGAGAGGGGGGGATGCAGGTGAATGTTCGCGAGGCAGGAAGGAAGGGATGGCGGGAGGATGGAAGGATGGAAATCCTTCCCCCTTCCCCGTGTAGCTGAAACGACGGGGTAGAATGTCCTGCTGTAAACCGCTATTTCTGCGGGACGTAACACACACGTCGGCCCTCTTTTTATCTGATCGGAGGGGAGACAGAAAGAATCGTCACCCGGAGGCGTGCGAGGCAAGCTTGGAATAAACAACACTGTGGCGATTCACGCCTCGCGGGGGTGAGTGTGGTTACACGACCACCCCCTTCAGGCGGGCGAACACTTCCCTCGCAATCTCTTACATCCGGCTTTAACTAATTAATTATTACATTTTTAAAGAATCCCCGACGCCTTGTGAACGCTAGCTGCACAACAACCTATTCCTGAACCCCAACATATTAAAGATTTATTTTTCCCAAGGTAACATTATCTGATGAGAAATGAAGTTGTATCAACGAAAACAGGATAGATAAAAAGTTTACGTAAGAAATGAATGAAGCGGAGTGGGTTGAAGAGGTATAGGCAGTCGATGAGGAGCAGCCCCGGAATACAAGGGCGGGGGAAACGTGACATCCCCGAGAAAACTCGCCGACCAGCGGCATCATTCGGCACGAAACCCACTTGCGAAAATTCGGGTGTGATCCCACCGGGAATCGAACACGGTTCGCCTAGGTGGAAGGCGAGACCTGAAGCCACTGCGCTACCGCGGCCCCTCGTGTGAGTGTTAAAATGCCTTGGAAAATAACACATGAAATGCAACACATTGCTAATTCACAACGTCGCCGCTAAATGCCTTTTTACAGCAATGTTTATAATAATTGGTCAAAATTGCTACCACCGACAGTAATGCAAGCTTGGTAGCGTCGGTGGAGTGATTGGCAAAAAGATTCAAATGCGCCGGGTATTTCACGCACGCCACCATTGTCAGCCAATCACGCCATATGTAGAGGTCGCCAAGCATGCGTGACTGTTGGTGGATGCATTTCCAGCAACTGGTTTAACATTTTCTGTACGGAATCACTCGTTAAGTATGCTGCTAATGAACATTTTATGTTTCCGTTAATGTGTTATGTTTTTGTGTTTGTGCCTCAACGCGCTACTTCCGCCCATATATTCCTATACATTGATTGTTTGTTTTAGTGAGCTCTACCACCGTTCAATGTTTGTCCCATGATTTTAGAATCATCCTGTATACAAAATTTACAGCTATTTTTGTAAGACATGTCATGGTAGGTGGTTGAATGAATATTATTTTAATAAATGAATTAATAAAACCATTGCATTGAGCATATCTTTATTATTATTCTTCGATTAACGAATTGTCCTCATAAATTAGCAATACGATTAAAATTTAGTTTTCAAGAGTAAAATTTATGTAACTTACAACAGACTGATTGGGTTGTTATAAAGATTAAGTAATGAGCTGTAAACATCATTTTAATCATCGAAAGGAAAGCTGTAAAGGGCCTTAAAAACAAAAATGTTGGTTTAAATTTTTCTACGTCTGCACGTCAACGACACGAGTTAATTGTTTTTTACCTGATACTAGAATCCGTGTCGAGTTAAATAATGCTTCGGAAACTAAATGTGCCGGGAAAAATTAGAAAACAAAACGAGCAGTCAGTACTAAAACGAGAATCGAAATATAAGAATTAATTTAAAGAACAGTGAGAATTACGTCGATAAACTTCAAAGTGCTTGCCTTACATCGAATACCAAATAAAGTTGTTTTGCATCAGTGTAGTGGTTATCAAAATTAAGCGCTTCTTGACGATGGTTCTACATAAAAATATATATCTCGAGAATTTGCCACGGCGACATTGAGAGTTAAAAGAAACATGCTTTGTATAAAAATAACAAGAAACTCAAGTTGGCCACAGAGGACCTGTAATTTCTGACTACTTCTGGTAATATAAAACCAACTACGTCGTGAACTCTTCCAAGTTATTATTCGGCAAGTACTTTATTATACGCTGGCGCATATTTTACGGAACTTTTGTACGTTCCTGCGCTTTGACTTATCGCCCACGGCGATTCGAAGCCACTTTTCAAAAAGCCAACGTAATTTGGAGCCGAAATGCAATCTGGGTTCTTTCCGAAGACAGCATAAAACGTATTCGGAGATGTATATATACACGTCATGCCCACATACATTTTTTTTCCCGAAACGGACGTACATATTGAATTTCCCAGCCTTTCCGTGCCACGGAACTCCATGAAAAAGTTTTCTCTTAAATAAAAAAGCAAACTTGGAAAAATGTGTGAGAGGGAAAGCATTACGCAAAGTTACGGCATATAGTCGCATGAAGATAAAACATATATATGTACGTAATATGAAATGGAAAATATTTCCTAAAGGAATAAATACTAAAAGAAAAAATATCCGGAAGGGGAACGAAAAATAAATCGAAAGTCTGGTATCTCCGTGTGTATAGCCAATTTCTCAAGACATTCTGAGCGGTATCTGCGCCATTTTCGATGGCTTTGAGCGTACCTTCTTTCACAAGGGAATTACAGAGAAGAGGTCTCGAAAATATTCACAGAAAAATACCAAACCATAGGGTTTCTTATAACATATCAGCGGACGCATCACCATAGAAAACTTTATGGAGAACTGCATTGACGCCTGTCGTTCATTGGTGCTACGCATCTACTGGAATATATTTATTTTGTTTCAATTTTCTAAATACAATTAGTCATGAGGTCTTTTCCGCGTAAATCAGAGTCGCCGAACTATTGCCAAATGCTCGCTGGTCTGCATAGCTTCCCCCACCCGTCCTACTCGCGAGAGCGAAGGAATGTGTGAAGGTCAGGAGTGCGATAATCCAAGAAGCTTGTAGAGATTTACAAATGTATACTGCCATGTGCGACCGCGATAAGTATATCGCGACTCCTGAGCTCCTGACCTTGGGTGGATTTAATTTCTAAGGTTGTCATTAAAAAGCATTCTGGCCAATGCCCTTGCATCTCTCAGTGAGACTCGGGGTGCGGGGAACCTTCTGGATCGGGCCAGCGAGACTACTTAAGCCGTCATGAGCTTCGGATCGTGATTGTATGCTGCTCGCAATCAATTAATAAAAAGTTCACTTATTTTAATTGATAGAATAACTAAGATGCCGGGAGGTCGATTTTACGTAACAGACGCTGATTGTAATGTATAGATTTTTTTTTACGTAGCCAACCAAAGGAGTGGCACACTTTCTTATCACTGGAGACCCGGAAATTACACGAGTTATTTTAAGGACAAGTTAAACTTTATCAGCATGTACCGTGAAGTTTCGCTTATATTAGATCACAGTTTGTTAGACACGCCCCCGGGCCACTTCCGACCAATGGCGAACGTATAGGGAAAAGGAGTACCAAATACCGTGCTACCTTGTGAGTGGTTGAAATGGAGCAACAGCCAATGAGCTACAAACTGTGGCTCAAGTACACAAAGAACTGGGGAGTCTAGCTTGCTGGGTCTCTACTTACCACCTCCACACATGTGCTCTTTCTGGGTAATGCAGGGTGTTACTAGTTGTGGTCAGGCCCTTAGCTGAGCGGCCTGCCTGATCAACCCTTCACTTATTTATCCAGGACACGGGCCGTGATCGCTGAAATTAGTAATGAAATCGCAAACCACAGAACCCCGTCCACCGGCCAGTAAACGGGGACAACGCAGCCGATATAGAGCAGTGTAGTCCGTGGGCGGTGTCTTTTTGTCGTCGGGCCATTGGAACGAGAAGACCACTGAAGATGGGTGTATCCGGCCGTCGACTTGCGCCATCTTAATCAACCTCAGGAGTCATAAACAAGGTGGGGACTCTCCATTTAGGCTTTACTCAGAACGTGGCTGGTTAAATGTTTATATAATAATATCATTTAATATTTAAGTATATTCATATTCAATCATATTTATAATGAAATAATATTGTACAACCTTAATGTTAAATTAACCTCTTTTATATAGTGTTCATTACATAACTCTTATAAATAACTTGTTACGCTCCTATATCCCCGTTAAGGATAAATAACAACAAAAATATCAAAATCATGACAAGAGGTATAAGAGTTTTCCTTTCCTTTTCCTCTTAGCGGAACGTCGTGGGCCAATCAACGTCTGGGGACTAACTTGCGAGGAGGCAGTCCGAGTGATAAGGAATCTTCCGCTACACGCAGAAGCCAATCAGACACAAGGCCCGTTTCAATAGAGACTCGCGTGACCAATCAGCAAACGGAACACCCACATCAAAGGAACCGCCTTGTTACTTCACTTCTAGATATAGTGTATTCGCGGTATCTTCATACTTTTTTAATCAAGCCTTTGACAAATCACCCCATGTATTACGCAATTGGGTGTTTCCTGAGTATTTTATGTATCACAAGTGTTTTATACTTGAGTTAACGTAAAGGCACTTTATTTTTGGTTAAATTTAACTTTTACTTATGTTTTACCTGTAAATTTTCAATTTTATTTATAATTAATATGAATAAAAACAGAAATAAAATAGGTGAGTTGGCAGTGCCTTGTAAGAAATAGTTCTTATGCAAAATATTATTTCACTTAGTACGCACGTATGCGTGGCGTTATCCCTTGTGTAGTTTTCTCAAGTATCTCATATGCTTTGTTAGCATGAGGCGGAGAAATATCCTGGAAGTACAACTTCAGCAGAGCTTCAGAAAAGTTACAAGTAGCCGTGATTGGACTATATTTATCTATTCCGGGGTATAGATTAAAATATATATTTGAAAAATTTCAAAAACTTGGTCATGTAACATTTTGTATTGGCCCATTACACAGTACTAAAACCGCCGAGTGTGCTACAGGGAACAGAAAGATTCAAGTTTTTCCAGCGGTCGTTGAGATTCTTTTCCGCCCACCGTGGTCAATGCGTAGATCAGACATTTTATCATATTTCCTGCTGGCAATACTTTGATACTTCGTGATGGGCTATTCACCTGTCATTATCTGAAGACCACGTGTAAAAGGTTTCGTTATCTCTCTCTCATGAAATCATTGNCAAAATTTATATATATATATATATATATATAAATTTTGGAAGGGCTCAGCCAAATCTGATAATAGCTTCCGCAAAATTCGGATTCTCAATGAAAAAATTATTTCCCACTCATGGATTTTTTAACGTAAGAAACGAAGTATACTTTGCGATAATGTTAGTAGATCCTAAATGTTGCATTAATTTCCCATTAATTTATCTAATGCGCCGGTTTTAGAAGAAAGTTCCTTTTATACGTTACTTTTAATATGATGCAAAAAAATAAGCTTAATCTGGAG
Organism: Clitarchus hookeri; assembly: GCA_002778355.1. Taxonomy (NCBI): domain Eukaryota; kingdom Metazoa; phylum Arthropoda; class Insecta; order Phasmatodea; family Phasmatidae; genus Clitarchus; species Clitarchus hookeri. Next base: position 102,453 of record NQII01004096.1, on the reverse strand, counting down.
GAGTCGATGGAGTATATTTTATTTATTACCTTTTATATATCAAAATAATGTTTTTCCGTGTATAGTTGAAAACTGACAAATTATACTTTTTGAAAGCCGTGCTATTTTATTTATCTTTTTTATGGTGTACTCTTATATTAAGTTTATGTGTATGTAAATGTGTACAATATATATAATGGTGAGAGGCGAGTAGCCTAACCATTGCACCACCGCTGCTCCATTGTTTCTAGGTCCATGTTAGAGTATTAAAACGGCTTTTCTGCATGTCACATTGCTAATAAGGCGAATAAACTTAATATAAAGAGTTAGATGGTAAAGGATATTCGATTGGCAGACTATCATATTGGCACTCTATTGGCTGGCAACCAGCCAGTAATAACTTTATTCAGCTGAGTAAGCGTTTCAAAAGTGGAGCGAACCAATAGGATGGCGGTAATTGGGAAAGCAGGGACCAACAGAAATGTCGTCCCTCTAATGGAGGATGTAAGTGATAAAATTCCAGCTTGTCTCGAATCTCAGTAAATGTGTACGCAGTAAAAAGTGTAACAATGCATAATTAAAGACGTGGCGGTCCTTTGATGTGGACGCACCCGTTTGCTTACTGGCTGCACGAGACTCTGGGAACGGGCCTTGTTTCTGATTGGCTACTGCGTGCTGCGAAAGGTTCCCTATTGGCTGGACTGCCGACTCGCAAGTAAGTTACTAGGCGATGATTGGCGAACGGCGCTCTGACGTGTGTTGATGGCCAGCGGCAGCGGCATTTTTCTCGCGCGTGCAGCTGTAGTTTGCGGTACAAGCAGCACCTTCACTTCTAGATACCCAGCTATTCTGTGTCCGTACCACGGCAGACTTTACTACACATCGCACATATGAATCTCCGTTTGGAAAATCAACTCCCGCCGAAGACTGGGGTCAATAAGGGCACTTCAGAAATAAGTCAAACGCTGGTCCGTATTCTTAAATTAGTGGACAGTTAAATAGGTTTCTATTTTTGTATGTACGTTAGAGAAAATATTGTGTATAGGCGGTTCACGGTAAAGTGAGTACTTTTGAAGCCCTAGTTACTTTTTCCACTCAATAATTTTTTTTTTCTATTAACCACCTTTTTAAAATTAATAGGGCCGATGGAAGTAATAAACACAGTGTGTATATTCCACCGCACTCGGAAATTAAAGTCTAAGGCTACAATAAAATATATTTATTGACTATTATCCCGAACGACACAGCTTTCAAAAGTGCTCACTTTACCGTTAAAAGCTTATAGGCTTTTGTAACATACGTAACTCTGAAACGATATCTTAGTGACAGTTGGTTAGTTTATGAATTCGACGCACTTGGCCCACTTAATCGTTGATTAAGATATGAAGTGAGAAGATGCACAATGGGCAGGGAAAAAAAGTCGACTCAGGTGTTTCAAAAGTTCTCCAGTGACAGTGAAACCAATCACATCTGTCTGAGCGCGCCTCTAGCTATTCCATACTTGCTCCACGACTCAGACCTGAGAAGAGGCACAGTGCATCTCTCGACCTTTCACGCGAAGAAAGAAATTGCCTCAAACAAAGTCCACAGAGAAATCAAATAAATTTCTCACAGAGCCGAGGAAACAAAACACGTACAAATATTTGCACAGATTAACGCACATGTCAGAAAACTTTATCAGACATGGATCTTTACAAAGAATACCCTGTTAACACGCATTTGACTCCAGTTTTGTGGCGTATGTTACTGCAATAAATTAACTGATCCCAGACATGCATATGCGTCTGTTTATGGTAATTGCAATACTCTTCGTAGACCCTAATTTCCGTTTCACTAAAAACATGGACCAATGGTTGGTGAAGAACCGTAAGTAGAGTAGGGTGCTACGTCTTTGTTCTACTTCTCCATCCTTTAAGCAACTGGCAAAAAATAACATTATCGGTTTAGAAATTACTCAGTTTATTGTAGGTATATACTTGCGCCACATAAACAACATAGCATTGTCGTAAAATTATTGACAATGTGGCAAGTTAATGGTCGCGAGGAACATAAATATTTGTATATTACATTGTAATATCTTAACAGGGATTGTGTGGTGTATAAAGGAAAAACCTCGAAAAATCGCTTATTGAAAAACGTTTTATATTTTTGTGTAGTTCTACAAAAATATTTATATATGTCCAACAGGGGCATCACAAACACTTGCAGACATCTTGAAAATAAACCTTAACAAATTATATCTGAAGGCGTATTAAAAGAATAAATAAAGCTAAAACACACAAAATAAAAAAAGTTACATATGTTAGAAAATTTTTACATAACTTAACCTTTTCTAATTTTCTACTTCACGCCTCCCCCATAATGATTTAAAACGGAGGATAATCCCCCTTAATGTCTTTATCCTGGAGTTTGGTTCTCTCTGCTTTGATAATTTCCCAAAAGGAATATTTATACAAAATTCTGGGTTCTCGAAGCACGTGTTTCTTCCATGTCTTCTCATTGGTCAGTTACAAACGCCGCCTCGCCATGTGGCCAAAAGTCATCTGCTGGAGCGAGTGTAGGATGATGGAAAAAAAAGGGGGGGGCGATAGCCACACATCTCCACCTTCACTCGTATCTGCCCCTGAACTACCCGTCACACTGCATTCGTGCGCACTCAGAGTAATAATATTTTCCACAAGAACTATTTCTTACTAGGCATTACCAACACACCTGTTTTGTTTTCATATTAACTATAAATCAAATACTATAATTTATAGATTTTATATAAGCGTAAGTTTAATTTAACTAAAAATAAGGTACTTTTATGGTGAAAAAAACGCTTCTGATACGTGGCATTTTCAGAAAACAACCAAACACGTTACACACGGGATGATTTTTCAAAAGTTCGATTCAAAAAGTGTGAAGAAACCGTGAATAGCCCTATATAACACCAGGTTCCCACTTTGACGGTCCAGTTTCAAGCCCTCATTAATCCAATCCCCAGATTTCCTCAAGTTTAATAAGTAGGGGCACCTGAATTTCGTGAAAAGATTTCCGAAAATGCTAGATTTCAATACCCTACAAGCGTACCAGCAACTTCCTTTTGCTCATTGGAGGCGTGTCTTTGAGAAGACATTTTCTTAGTTGACTGGCCTATCAGAATTAAGTTACTCCGACACTGTACGTCTCTGATTCGTGGGCAGGCACTTAAGAGGCGTAGCATCTAGATCACCTAATCACAAAGTGGATCTGAGCTAAAGTGTTATGAAGGACAACTGGTCGCTTTTTTTTTTTTTCCGCAAAATTCGGATGTACATGTTAGATTAATTATTTAAAAACTTATTTACTGCTTAACGTCTCGTCTAATGTTGGATCACTGAATATGTAAGAACACAGAAGTGTAATGGCGTGACTGTTCCTTTTATGTTGCTCTGGAATGGGCCTTGGGTATGATTGGCTACTGCGTGAGTGAAAGGTTCCCTATTGGCTAAGGTTAACTGTTTTTCGCGAAAAGACCAATGCTCAGGCTATACTTCAACTTCGTATGTGCATACTTGGAAATTGTGTTTTACTATTGGCCGCGTGTCCGTGCGAGAAGACATTTTCGACTTGACTGCGCAAATCAGAATTAAGTTACCCCGACACTGAACGTCGGTGATTGGCTGGCAGACACCTAAGACGCTTGAGAGGTGAAATTATCCAACTACGAAGTAGGTTCTGAACATAACGTGTCTTGCAGTACAACTGGTCGTGGAATAATTTTTCGTGAAAAACAGGTAGTCATACCTACTACCTGGACTACGGCTTGCAATTACGTTACAAGCGCTGATTGGCGAAATGCGTTCCACCATATTGCTGGCCAGATACGCTATTTTGCTGGCGTGTGCGGCTGGAGCTTGCTGTACAAGTGGCTGTTTCAGATCTGTATGCTTAAGTACTCTGTGACAGCTGCCACAGTGGTTTAGGGCATAGAATATTAATGAATACAGAAGCGAAACAGTTGTACCGATCGCGAATTCCACCCACACTTGCCAGGAAAATGGCCTCACTGACCAGTAATATGGTGGAACGTGGTCCACCAATCGGCGCCTAAAGACTAGCTTGACAGACGGCAGCTCGGACAACCATGGAGTGAATATTGGGTAGCTCGATCTCGCTGGCTGCGCACAACCTATATCCATGTCCCAATATTAAACTGTTTCTCTGCAAATACGACTACCATAAACGACGTGTATTGGATTTGAGGTTAGAACACTGTTTAGCAAACGAGTGCATTGAGATGTTTTTATACTTCCTCTAATCATTTTGTAATGAAGTTTGATTAAATTCAAATTGGGAAAAGTATTTCATTCATCTAAAATGCTTGTCATTAATAAATTAAGGTATAAAAAAACACGTTCGTCACTGTTGACCATGTGACATTGACAATTGTATTGTTTTGCGGTAGGTCAATGTTCGGTACATGCGCAGAAGACAAATGATCGGTAGAGATCCGGAAATTTCACGGCTTCATCTGAGGAAGAGTTACACTGCATTCACGTGTACATATGTGTTTATCCTTCCATTGGTCCATAGTTACTTAGACACGCCACGAACGACTTTCAGCCAATAACGAACCTGCAAGAAAAATAAGAACCTAATCCCGTGCTACCTGGTCTGGGGTTAAACTGGAGCAACAGCCTATGAACAGCTAACTGAAGCTCGAATGCACGAAGGATTGTGGAGTCTAGCTTGTTGCCGAATGAATCAGCGAAATTTCCGGGTCTCTAATAATCGGTCTACTTCATCTTTAGTAACGCCTATATGCGACCAACAGGGAACCTTTCGCAGCACGCATTGGCCAGTCAGACACAAGGACCTGTTTCCAGAGCTTGGCGTAGCCAATCAACGAGCTAGTACACCCGCAAGAAAGGAGCCGCCAAACCATTCCACTTGTGTTTGCTGCACTTACCTATTGTTCTGTCTTCAGGGGTTCGACCTTCTCGATGTCACTCACGGATATCCGGCGACAGAGCAAAACGCCTCCACACGGGATGCGTGTAGAATCCCCCGGGTGACGTCGGGTGACGTCTCTCTCTCTCTCCATCTCTCTCTCTCTCTCTCTCTCTCTCTCTCTCTGAGAAGCCACCGGAGGTTTTTTTTTTTTTTTTACGACCAGAGGGCATACCCGATACCATCTTGCCTTCGCCCCAAGTCTCGGAGCTCTTTAAACTTCCCTGGCTGCTGTCCTTGGTGGGTCTTACCTCCTGCGACACTGTCTGGCGAGAAAGAGCAAAAATTCCTTTCGGAAAAGGAGCTTCAGTAAGGACCATTTTTTCATATTTAAAAAAAATGTATCAACTAGTTCAAAACTAAAAGACATCAAATTAAGTAAACAAAAAATTTACATTTAACAATTTACATAAAAAATAATTTTTTGTGTCGTATTAGTATAAATCACTGAATTAAAATAATCAATTATTTAATCGCGTAATATAAATAATAGTTTTACTCACGTTCGTAACTTCAATGTATATCTTAATTTTATGATTATCAAAGAGGGATACCTTATGGCCTTCAAGTGAAGAGATTTGGACGCCTTTTAACAGCGAGGTCTTGAAAGCCGATGAAGGTGATTAAGGTGAGAATGGAGCAGCTCCGGAATGAAAGGGTGGGAGTAACGGGAGATACTCGAGAAAACCCCCCTACTAGCCGCATCGTTCAGCACGATTCCCACGTGCAAAAATCCGGGAGTGAGCCGGCAGTGGATTTGTACCCTGTTCGCCCTGTTGGGAAGCGAGAAGGCTAACCGCTCAGCCACCGCGGCTCCTCTTATTGGAAGCAGCTGTCTTGCACATGTGAGGGACTTCCCTTATTCGAAGTTGGTTTCTGCTGTGTACAGTACATATCATTAAAGCCAGTTCCTTGCAACGTTTCACATGTGGGAAAGTAAGGCTGGAAGGGTTAATTACGTGAATTAACTTGTACAGAGTGCTTGAAAACTCTGCGTCCAAACTCCAGGCATTGTTTCTTTGGACGATTGTAATACATAATCTCTATACGTTTACATTCAGAAAAGTAGNGCGTCCAAACTCCAGGCATTGTTTCTTTGGACGATTGTAATACATAATCTCTATACGTTTACATTCAGAAAAGTAGGAAGTAGGCGCACGACGCTGCGTACGTAATAATTTAGTGTCGCGCGCCTACTTCTATGCAACTTATCCTACATCCATTATAGCTCCACGTTGTTCTCCAGGCGTTGTACGCCGCAACTTTGAACGCAATTGAATGATATGAGAATACTTTTCTGGATGAAAGAGTATAAGGATTTCGTATCACAATTGATCCGGGGAAATTACGTCTGGAGTTTGGGCACTGAGTTTCCGAACATTCTGTACAAATGGTATNGCGTCCAAACTCCAGGCATTGTTTCTTTGGACGATTGTAATACATAATCTCTATACGTTTACATTCAGAAAAGTAGAAAGTAGGCGCGCGACGCTGCGTACCTAATAATTTAGTGTCGCGCGCCTACTTCTATGCAACTTATCCTACATCCATTATAGCTCCACGTTGTTCTCCAGGCGTTGTACGCCGCAACTTTGAACGCAATTGAATGATATGAGAATACTTTTCTGGATGAAAGAGTATTAGGATTTTGTATCACAATTGATCCGGGGAAATTACGTCTGGAGTTTGGGCACTGAGTTTCCGAACATTCTGTACAAATGGTATNTGTATCACAATTGATCCGGGGAAATTACGTCTGGAGTTTGGGCACTGAGTTTCCGAACATTCTGTACAAATGGTATGATGAGCGTTTAACACATTCACACACAGTTTGCGCAGAAGTGCACACAAGGCATCCAAAAACTATGCTTGGCCGATGCTGTGCACTGCAAAACTTAGAACTCAAAGAACTTTCCTGCGCGTAACCATTGCCAAAGATAGGTAAGACTACACAAGAGAAATTACTCTACTCTTAGATTCAAGTAAGCCTGCTCGGTCCCTCATTGGCCACGCTCCGCCCTGGGAACGGGCCTTGGTCCTGATCTACCACTGCACGTAGCGGAATATTTCTTGTTGCTTGGGCTGCCGTTTGGCAAGCTAGTTACCAGGCGCTGATTGGGGCATGCCACTCCGCAATATATCTTGCCATTGAGCAGGCCATTCCTCCTGTGCGTGCAGTGTGACTTCGTAGTACGCGTCACCTTTCGGCTTCTGTAAATTTTCTGTGTTACCGCCAAACATAAAGCTTACAGCTCGTTGTTTGTGATAGCTAGACAAGACGTTTGTCTGCTTTTGTAGAGCACGTATAAATAAATGTGTTACACCTGAGGCCATCAAGTAAAGCGGGATTTAAAATGTTAAACACAGACACGCCCTGTAACGCAAAGTTCATTTAATAATTTCTGCCTTGCAATAATATTATAAACTTTTCATTCCCAGATTAATATATAATTTCTAGGGTTTAAAATATGGAATAACGTAGTGTATTCTGTACTTAAGCTGGCAAAGAACTGGTTTCGTTATCACAAAAAATGTTTCTTTGTGTTCGGGAATGATTGATATGTACCAGTTACAAAGTAGTGTAGTAGCACGGTTTGCAAATAAGTTTCCCACACTGAGCCTCACATAGTACAGTACCGTTGAAATATAATCTTCATGAGCAACATGTTAACGATTGTCTACAACGGGTGTGTCATGGTTATTTTATTCAATAGGTTAGTGCCGCTATATGATGGAATGGAAATAAAGTAGAACAGATTCCGGGAAGTGTAGGGAACTAAGTGGTTGGCAGGTTAACTGCGCCACACCTCTACTCCAGAAACTGAGGGGTTGGCAGGTTAACTGCGCCCTACCTCTACTCCAGGAACTGAGTGGTTGGCACGTTAACTGTACCACGCCTCTACTCCAGGAACTTAGTGGTTGGCAGATTAACTGCGCCACGCCTCTACTCCAGGAACTAAGTGGTTGGCAGATTAATTGTACCACGGCTCTACTCCAAGAATTGAGTCGTTGGCAGGTTAACTGCGTCACGCCTCTACTCCAGGAACTGAGTGGTTGGCAGGTTAACTGCGCCTCACCTCTACGCCAGGAACTGAGTGGTTGGCAGATTAACTGTGCCACGCCTCTACTCCAGGAATTGAGTGGTTGGCAGGTTAATTGCACCGCTCCTCTACTCCAGGAACTGAGTGGTTGGCAGGTTAACTGCGCCACGCCTCTAATCCAGGAACTTGGTGGTTGGCAGATTAAATGTGCCACGCCTCTACTCCAGGAACTGAGTGGTTGGCAGGTTAACTGCGCCGCACCTCTACTCCAGGAACTGAGTGGTTGGCAGGTTAACTGCGCCTCACCTCTACGCCAGGAACTGAGTGGTTGGCAGATTAACTGTGCCACGCCTCTACTCCAGGAATTGAGTGGTTGGCAGGTTAATTGCACCGCTCCTCTACTCCAGGAACTGAGTGGTTGGCAGGTTAACTGCGCCACGCCTCTAATCCAGGAACTTGGTGGTTGGCAGATTAAATGTGCCACGCCTCTACTCCAGGAACTGAGTCGTTGGCAGGTTAACTGCGTCACGTCTCTAATCCAGGAACTTAGTGGTTGGCAGATTAACTGCGCCACGCCTCTACTCCAGGAACTGAGTGGTTGGCAGGTTAACTGCGCCGTACCTCTACTCCAGGAACTGAGTGGTTGGCAGATTAACTGTGCCATGCCTCTACTCCAGGAACATAGTTGTTGGCAGATTAACTGTGCCACGCCTCTACTCCAGGAACTGAGTGGTTGGCAGGTTAATTGCACCGCACCTCTACTCCAGGAACTGAGTGGTTGGCAGGTTAACTGCGCCACGCCTCTTATCCAGGAACTTGGTGGTTGGCAGATTAACTGTGCCACGCCTCTACTCCAGGAACTGAGTCGTTGGCAGGTTAACTGCGTCACGTCTCTAATCCAGGAACTTAGTGGTTGGCAGGTTAACTGCGCCGCACCTCTACTCCAGGAACTGAGTGGTTGGCAGGTTAACTGAGCTGCGTCTCTACTCCAGGAACTGAGGTATTGGCAAGTTAACTGTGCCGCGCCTCTATTCCAGGAACTGAGAGGTTGGCAGGTTAATTGCATCTCACCTCTACTCCAGGAACTGAGTAGTTGGCAGGTTAACTGTGCCACCCCTCTACTCCAGGAACTGAGTGGTTTGCGGGTTAACTGAGCTGCGTCTCTACTCCAGGAACTGAGGTATTGGCAAGTTAACTGTGCCGCGCCTCTATTCCAGGAACTGAGTGGTTTACGGGTTAACTGAGCTGCGTCTTTACTCCAGGAACTGAGTGATTTGCAAGTTAACTGTGCCGCGCCTCTATTCCAGGAACTGAGTGGTTGGAAGGATAATTGCACCGCGCCTCTACTCTAGGAACTGAGTGGTTGGCAGGTTAACTGCGCTGCACCTCTACTCCAGACTGCCTGCATGTAGATGCCTTACAATAAAAATTAAAGTGGTTGACAAATTATGTGTTCCCTATAGCAAGCCCAAGGCGGCAGGGAAGAAAGAGGAAATTAACAGTGGAAGTAAAGGGTTATAGGTTGTTCATGGTAAAATGTGTACTTTTGTGGCCCTAGTTAAAAATTTTTGTCACCTGTTTCTTATCCTCCCGTCACCTTTTTAAATAAGTATTGCCATGTAAGTGATAAACACAGTGTGTATATTTCACCGGAATCGAAAGTTAACATCTTATCATATAGTAAAATATATTTATTGACCCTTATTTCAAATGAGAAAGCTTCAAAAAGTGTTAAGTTTACCGTGAATAACCTATACTCTTATACACCCGCATAACTCAGAAAGGGCACAGGTGTGGGGGTGAAAGCAAGCGTGTGTGTCCTTTGGCTGGCCACGACGTAAAAAAAAATCATCTTTATACTAGAACCGTGAGGAGCAGACTAGCTGGCTGAGTCGCGGTCTATAAGGCTGGGTTGTTATAGAGCGGGTGGGGGGGATGGGGTTGGCACGACGCCACCACCCGTAACAACGAGGGAGGTGCGTGCAGCTTCCTTCCCGCGGTGTAACGAGCCTGCACGTCCACCAACCACGATCCTCGAGAGATATCTACTTTCCCGCTACCGTTCCCATTCAACTTCCCCTGCTCCCGACGTTCCTCCCTCGTTCCGCCTTATCCATCTGCCTCTCCCGCATTTCTTCACACTCGCCTCTTCCTTGCTCCTTTTCACCTCCAGTTTCCCGAACTCAGCGTCTTTTCAACCCACTGCTACTTCTTCTGTGCCGCTGGTAATGGTTTATGAACCACACATTTTCCCTATTCATAAATTTAAGGGCGAAAAAAGAAACTAAAAAATCTGCCTGCATCTATCTGTTTTGTTTTTTTTTTTTTCTATTTTCCATAACTTATTTGAGGTAAAACCTCTCTACCAACTCGTCATTTAATTCAGTTCTATGTTAGAATGTGTGTACTTGAAATACAATATTTAAGTAAGTGCGACTTTCTTTCACGTTTTACAGTTTTTTAAGATGAAGTATCTGAAATCAGAGCCTTGATTTTTTTTACACAAATAAAACGTACTTAAAAATGGAATTGGTATATATCCACTATAGATAACACGTCAGATTATTTTAAAAGCAAGCAATGTATGTTTAGATTTTTTTATAATTTACATATTTCATTTTTATTTACCAGCATTTATCGCCTTATCATTTCAAAGAGAATAGCAAAAAAAATTTTAACATTGGGTAATATCTTAATCTAGTAATTTTACACAGCCTTTTTTTTTTGCAGATATGGCAGTGGTTTTGTCAATTCTATGGCTGACTTAAATAAAATATTGTAAAAATCTCATTTTAACTCGCTTGAAATAATTTATGTAAACGTTACGTTCATAATCTGACAACTACTTCATAAATAAACAATTACATTTTTGTGCTAACAGATTCCTTTAGAATGTCATAGTCAAGCATATGATACTATCATGTTTTCTCCATTCGTAAGTAAAAATATTGCTGTATAGTATTGCAGCACTACCATGAAACTTAAACGGCAATGCTGTCAACAGACAACGCAACAAGAATGTTTTAATTCATAGTTTAATAGGTTCTTTGTCAATTTCCTTATTTTAGTAAAAATAAGAAAAACGTGAAGAAAACTACCATCCAAAAGAGAGATGACGAGGTTCGGGATCGAACCAACCATCACCCATCCACCGCGCGCGGTCATTGGAAACACCTCCATGCTACCGTTTGTATGTGGACACAGCAGCGAAGCCTAACCTGCTGAACAGGGCGTTGACATATGTATGTTGTTCGCAGGCATTTACTGGCGTTGCCAGGAGACCCTAGTCGAAGTGCTGATTTCTTTTTGTGAAGGAGGGAGGGTGTTAAGAGGTGTCTTCTTTTACATTTCTGGTTAAAGCACTGTGGCATGAATGTTGGTAAAATGCAATCTCGGTATTGCAAGAATTCTTCTTGGTAAAAAAAATTTTCCTTTATTAAATAAGTTTGTTGTAAAAATAAATTTTAACATTTCAGTAGAATTTAGACGGTAGAAATTCAAATTTTATCAAGATTTTATTTTCCCATCCTTTTTCTTCTCCAATACAATAAATCAATAATAATGGTTTTACAGAATTACTTATTAAACTAAAAATAGTATCTTGCAGTAATTAGTTATATTATGTTTCTAATTCAATTATTATTTCCTTTCCTTTTTGCACACACACACACACACACACGTACATTCTCCGCAGTGGTGGTATATTTCTGCTAACAAAATTTACGTTCGATTTTTCTTCTGCCTTACTTATATTGTCATATGAACTCTTATTGGCTGTCGTCTGACCACGCCACATCTATTCGCCAACCAGCAATGGCGAGACGATAGACAATTAGTATATTTTCTTTCATGCATTTTTTTAATAAACATTCAATACTGAATACCGTCTAGGGATATAATGAATAATAACAAATAAATTTGGAACACTGAATATCATCTAGAAACAAATTAAATATACTTACACGTGATCTCTATGTCAATAAACTATATAATAACCTAAGATTATACTATATTTTGATCAAAATTTATAATGAAGCTGAATTTGGAAATTATATTAAATGACTTGGCAAAATAAGCAAATACTCTACAATCATATATAATTATAACATCTGTGATTAACGGTAAATATTACTCCTGAAAATTCGCAACGTTACCAAAAAGTGTGTAGTTCAATGTTGGCAGAAGAAATAAAATGATCTTAAGTTTTCTATGAAACCATTTGCAACGCCTGATTTTTTCTGCTCATTAATTACTGTACCTTTTTTTCTCATCAATGAAACGTGATTGAAAGTTCCCAGAGCCTCGCGAAGCCAGTCAGAGAGGGGTATTCCTACATAAATGGAATCGCCACGCCATTTCACTTTGCACCCTAATTTTCACCTATGGGAGACATGGAGGGACTTTGCCGTCAGATAGCGGGTTTCCTCTTTATACTTCTGTGCGCTCACGTTCCACCTCTGCTTCACCATGCACTGTAACTAAATAAGTACAAAGCTTTCTGTATATCAATGAAAAGCAGTTATTTGACACTGATGTGTTTCTACTAACAAAACCTTGCGTTAACTCCAAGAAAAGTTTAAAGAACAGTAAGTTTGGTGTCATTATTTTTTCCTTTGTACATATTTATTTTGTGGCAATATTAATTTCCTTTATGACAAACAAAATATGCATTCTGCTTATTTTGTTTACAGTGATGAAATATTGTTCTGTACAAAGAAAACGTTTAGGTAATATTAAAACTTTTCTTCCGGTTATTATAATTTTTAATACCTAACAAAATGTTCTAAATGCAACTTTACAAATTAACAAATTGTTTAGATCATCGACGAAATGGTTTAAACTTCAAAAAACAGTAAATGGATTATATCAGAGATGATAGTGCTAAACTATTTGTGACGTTATTACATCACAATGTGTGTGTATTGAAAACCTAGTGTTAATTCAATATGCCGCCGCGCTGACAGTTATCGCGTGGTTGTTGGGTTGTTTTCTCTGCCTACGCATGCCGGTAGTTGAGATGGCCGCCGCGGGGTTGCGGTACTTGTTCGGGCCGTGCAGTGCAGCGACCTAATGGTGGGTTGTGCTAGGTCGATCAGCTGTTGGTGGAGTGAATCCTTGCCAGGTTATTGACCGGGACGTTGACACGCACTGCAGGGTGAAGTTCTCTGATGGCCGAGTGTGCGCGGCAGATTATTGATCGGGAACTCCTCGCGTCAGGCTGGCGCAAGCTGCTTTTCGATGGCCGAGTGCATGCGACGAATTATTGATCGGCGTAGTTCTTGTCCCGGCACAAGGGTATTGACTTATTCCGGGCGAACGTCGCGAAACGAAGAGAAACGTGGGTTGATAACGGGTTATTCTTTCATGCAAAAGTTCGCACGGTTTAATTATAAATGGTGTATCGGGAGAATTCCAGTTAGCCTGGTTTGTGCAACGGTGTAGAAGAAATGTATTTCGCATGATAAAATTGGCGGCTGGTATATTATTGAGAACTGAAGGGCGTTATTACAGTGGTTATATGAGGAAATTTAAATGGGCTTCGTGCTGGAAGGACTTATTGACTAAGGGGATATTAATCCCATCACAGCTCAACCCATTATATTGTGCGATGGGTCAAATAGTTTATGGAGGCTTCCAGAGCTTCAACGAGTTATCATTAGGACAACGATTTCGTTAAAAACAATTCCTGCTTCGGCCACAGAATTTCCTGCAAGAGGAGCGTAGATCACCCTTCCTAATAAATGCTGAAATCGATCAGGTTGGAGGAGAGCAGGCGAGTGATTTTGGCTATGAACTGCTCCAAGGTAACCGGCGTTTGTTTTATTACTGGCCTAGTTGCTGCGTCTTGAAGACACGCGACTTAACAAAAAAAAAAAAAGAACTCTACGGAAGTTCTATATTCTTTTGCAGCAGCCATAGAAAGTCGTTACTCCAAAGTAGTCCCCGAAAGTTACTATAGTTAATATGAACAAGTTGGTTAGTGACTTTGTTTAGGACTCTTCTGGGTCGCGTCTTATTTGTGAAGTTGTATGAAATGGAGGCGTTTGGAACACTTGCAGAAGTAGTAGGTGAAAGTTGCACCTGTTACAAAGGTTAGTAGCATTTTAAATAAATTGGTTAAATGTGTGGAAACATATATCATGAATCTTTGAGATGCGTTTCAGAGTATTGGCTGCGCTAAAATAAATAGTTGTGAACTATGTTTAATAAAATGGTTGATATATTATTCTCACTGCTATTAAATTAGGATAATCAAGATATTTAGTATGATCCTTGCTATTAACTTATGGCAATCAAGACTAGTGTAGTTGCACAGAGAAAGACATATTTATTATGTTCCATGCTATTATAGTATTGTAATTACGACTGATGTAATTTCGCAGTGAAAGTAATATTTAGTATGATCGATGCTATAAAATTTCGGTAATTATGACTGGTGTAATTGTGCATTGAAATTCATATTTAGCATGATCCATGTTATTAAATTATGGTAATCAGGACTGGTGTAATTACCCTTTTAAAGGCATATTTAGAAAGATCTATGTTATTAAATTATGTTAGTTATGATTGGTGTAATTGTGCACATATTTTGTATGTTACATGCTATTAAATAAGTGTAATTGTGCAGTGAAAGACATATGTAAAATGATCGATGCCATTAAATTGTGGTAATTATAACTAGTATAATAGTTCATTGAAATGCATATTTAGTATGTTCAATGTTATAAAATTATGGTAATCATGACTTGGTGTAAGTGTGAATGTTTGAATGCAAAGACGTCTTCAGAATACTGCTTGCACTTATCTTTTTGGTATATGCCCCTGGTCTACTTGTGCATCTCCATTTCTGATACAATGGGCAGTATTTTATGTAAACATTTTATGCAATGTATAGTGATTGTTAAAGGTTACCAATGTGTGGAGCTGAAATGTCACATGCTGGGTGGAAGGATGATAGTAGTATAATTGTAGGCATTGTTACTCTATTTAACCAAATTTAAAACGATATCTTACTTGGGAATTTGTTTTTGCTTTATATACAACCCATAGATCAACCAAAATTTGGTTTATGGCAAACTTATTTCGCAGTGGTCCATATTTAACTATGAATATTTTTTCTGTAAAAAATGTGTGACATATCAAATAAAGTGTCTTTACAGTGGTAAGTTCTCCTTTTCAGGGTGTATGAGAATGTAAGTTACTACCTCGACAGTCCTTCCATTGAGGGAATTTACCCCGTCCTAGAATGCTCATGTTTGTATTTACATATTATTAGTAAATAAACAATTTTTATAGTATGATCGCTTTATTTTAATTATTTTATTTCTTCCAAAGAGCAATTTTCCAGTGTTTATTTTTTGTTTAAAATTAATATATCGTAATGATATTCAATATTGTTCTCTCTTTCGTACTTTCTTCCCTTTCGCAAGGTATTTAATTCAATACCAGAGCTATAATATAATTAAATTTCATTTCCAAATAATTCGTACAGTCTTCTACTTTCAGTTTTTATATTATTTTGTTAACCGTAAACATACTATTAAGGAAAGGCAACGAACAAATATTTTCATTTGGAAACATACAGCTATCATTACAATGCTCTGACATATGTCGAAAATAATAAATATGAGGTCCTGTTCTATGTTACTTACAACAACGTTCTCAACTGTTCTCAACAACGAATGATGTCTCCTACATGTGATAGACTCAATTTATTGAATGCTGTTTTTTACTGTGTGCAGTGTACAACATTAATACACTTATTATGCAATTCCCCTTATATGGACACTGTGACTAAAAGGGATATTATGTTGCATTTCTTATTTGTTGTTTTATTTAAGTCTTGTGTTTGTGCTTATTTTTGCATAATTTTTCAGTGTGTATGCTGCATGAATGTTTGCCGAATTTTTATTGACGCCCGGGTTTTGTGTGTGACAAACATTTTAAATAAACTAAATAAAATAAATTAAACAGCTATAGGCTAGCGACGCTAGCATTAGTTCACCGAAGAATGGAGTGAGAGATTTGGGTGGCTTTTAACATCGAGGTCTAGGGAGCCTATGAGGATGAAGCGAGGTGAGTGTGGAGCAGCACTGGAATGT
Source organism: Clitarchus hookeri (assembly GCA_002778355.1). Classification (NCBI taxonomy): domain Eukaryota; kingdom Metazoa; phylum Arthropoda; class Insecta; order Phasmatodea; family Phasmatidae; genus Clitarchus; species Clitarchus hookeri. The sequence goes on along the minus strand of NQII01004096.1, from coordinate 86,357 downwards.
AAGGGCGGGGTAAACGGGAAATTCCCGACAAAACCCGCCGACCAGCGGCATCATCCAGCACGATTCCCAAATGCGAATATCTGGGAACGACTCCGCCGGGAACAGAACCCGGTTCGCCTAGGAGGGATGCGAGTAGTCTAACTTCTACACCACCGCGGCCCCCAGGAAGGTGTGGGTGGCAGGACATCAGGGATGTTTTACGAGAGGGCGGCCCTGGGTTCTGTCCGGATGGTGTTTACGACAGCGATACTACCCCCTGCACCTCGAGGCGACGTCATCCGGGGATGATACGCCCTTGAAGGAGGGTTTGGGAGTGTGGAAAATGCTGTCACGCGCAGCGCGATTGGCGGAAGCTTTCGCCATCGCTCGCTTTACGACCAGTAAAATCTGTTTGCAATCTTGGCCAGCTAAGCTTCCGTCGAGAGCACTCTACCCGATGCGTCCAGCGCTCTCTCTTCAGAGACTGAGAGGTGGCCGGATATCTGAGACCTTATTAAAGCAAACCAAGAGCACACTGCAAGTTATTCGTCCGTCAAACATATCGTCTGCTAAGGCATTTCAGTTTTAATCAAGCCTGATATGTCAAGTTGGAACATTTCGTGTCTTATTTTATCAAGGCATCACACTGAAATAAAGACATTTTTACACTGCATCTCCAAGACTATTAGACCGATTCGCGTCAAATTTGGAACAGTAATAGTGACGTTGTAGGCTACATTAAAAAAACATAATTATAGTAAGTCAGTACTATTTTTTTTTCAAAATGGTGGCAATGCTGATGTTTAGTTTTGAATGCTATATGTATCTAACAATTTGTCTTCCTTCAATGAAACTATGCATTATGGCAGTAACTAGTTAACTATTCAATACATTTATTTATATCTCCGATTTTCTTCCATTACTTTGTAAGGAAGCGCCTCCTTCATTGTAAGATTGTTTGGAATCATGTTTTAAAAATTACGGCCATAAATAATCTCAACTAACCACGACACCAAGAATACTTTTAAAAACAAAACAAATTAAGTGGTTTTAAACGGATAGGACTCTTAATTTCTAAATGGTCTTCTTGTCATAGGATGTGTTACTTGTTATAATTATGTGACAGTTAAACCTCTATGAACCCAACTTGTCATGCTTTTAGTTCTAGTGTATACACTAAATACACAAATTGGACAGGTTCTTATTGAACAATGCTTAGTACACTAGAAAATCGCGAGAAAAAAAAATATATATTGAACTAATGTATCTTCGTCAACACTCTGGGTAGTTTATCTTTTTATGGCTCGATGATCAAAATTACTAACTTAATAAATTTTTGCACACCAATCACAAACGTTCTGCTTTTTAATTTAAGAGTCTTCATTGGCTCAATGAAATCATACAGTAGCTTCACACATGCATGAGAACTAATAACGTAAGAGAACTGTCAGACGTTTCTACAGAACAGTGAATCATAGGAAATAGTTACCTTCCCTGAAATATACCATCACCTCTAGCAATGCTGAGAGATCTCACCTGAAATGTAACATAAAATCTCATATCTCAGTAACTTCATAGCGGATTGCCGCCACCTTTTACAAGCAAACAGCACAATGAAAGACCACCGCAGTTTATAAAGCATTGTCTCGTTTTTAAATCAGTAATGCTAATATTGTAGTGTTAAATGCCGTGACCATGTTGTCATTAAGATGACTAAACTCACTCTTGGAATGCTTTAACTCTTTCACGCATACGCAAGTGTAGAATACTGAGCGTTGCAAACATTTTGTTCGAAATTGTACAGCTATCAGCATAATGCTCTGACATACGTCAGGGCAAACAGGAATACGTTTGTTTGATGTCACTGGCAGCAGGTGTTTGTGAGACTGTGTAATATATTCTCAACAACTAACGATGTCTCCCACATGTGAGAGACTTACCGTATTGGATACTGTTTTCTACTATGCACAGTGAACGTCCGATAAACGTACGACCATGCGTGAAAGTGTTAAGTCCGTACTATGTGCCATAAATTAACCAAACACTAGCTTTAATGTATAATATTTTCTAAAATTCTGCCCCTAATAATGTTAAGTATAGGCTTGTATTACATCTCAGGAACTAGATAAATTACTGTTAAATCTAGCCTAAAATTCCTTTTGCTTAATCATTTTGTAAACACGCATGTTCCTATTAAGTCTTTCATTACCTCGTCAGAATTACTTGCAAATATTTGTACAGAAAATGGCCATATTGGTTATAACTTTAACTTCTTTACAATTGTGTGGTTCATATTATTTTCATTTTTTGCTTTATTTCAGCGACATTGTGCATAATCTAATGTCATGTTCGAAGAGACAGACACTACAGTAGCTATCGATCTGTCTCTCTCCCCTTCTTCTCTTATTCGCATTATGTTTCTCCGGCATTGTGGGCACAGCCCAGTCAGTGTGAAGCTCCATCGTAATAACAGTTTGTCTCAGAAATTCCACTAATCACGTTTGGGTATAAATTGCAAATGTTAGTTGCAACTCTGGGAATGTGTTTCCTTTACAACAAGTTTCCGTGCTTGGTTTAACACAATCATGATAACAAGAAGCCAAAACGTTTCGTGGTCCCCAAAATTACATTACTTCCGGGGCCGCGGTGGCTCAGCGGCTAGAGTGTTCGCCTCCCACCGAAGCGAACCGGGAAAAATTCCCGGCGGGGTCACTCCCGGATTTTCTCGTGTGGAAATCATGCCAGACGATGCTATTGGTCGACGGGTTTTCTCGGGATCTCCAGTTTACCCCACCCTTGCATTCCGTAGCTCCTCCATACTCACCTCTCTTCACCCTCATCGGCTCGAAGGACAGCGATGTTAAGAGCCGCCCGAATCTCCCCACTGCTTTACTACCCTCCCCCTCAATCCTTCCACATTAGTATTTGGAAACATATAAACAATTAATTTTTTGTGTCTCTCTTAAATATTTCTTTTCAAATGCAATATTTTCTCTGTAGAGATATTTTAAAGTTTTTTCGTGAAAGGGGTTTTTTTTTTTTGGTATTCCTTCCATTACACGAGATATATATCATTTCTCCGCTAACGCAGCAGTACTCGACTGAACTGCCCATCTGGCCGTTTACAGAACCACCACAGTCGCTCGGCCGAAGTACGGGATGTAAGACACTCCCTCCTCCCTACCCACCCAAAAAAAGTTATTTTCTTCTGCCCCACGCTGCTGCCTCGCCTTGCTACATTCTACGTCAATTTTAGCCGCTACAAAAGAACGATTTATGGTGGAAGCAAGAAAGTGAACATTAATTGACTTTTCTCGTCGCGAAATGGCAGTCCACTTTTCCAGATGGAAGGAGGAATCATCCCCCCCTCCCCCCTTCCAAGGGCCGGTCCATTCTCCTGCGCGCCATGTCTGCAGCAGCTGACTTCTTCTGCCGACGTCGACGAACACAGACGTCTTTCTGCTTCGCTTAAGGCTGTTAAAGTGGCCAAAAAGAATTTCTGTATTTCTAGAACAGTACTTGGTAATACTTCGTTCTATTGATATAGTATACCAACCACGATTTAAGTTCAAAGCATGTGGTTAAATTCATTTTCAATATGAAAATCAACCCCTTAACGTAGATATCATTTTTCCTATTTTTCGTTTCCGTTGTTGCAGAAGAAGAAAATTTTGAGTGGAAAGTATTTACCATATTAATTACATCAACTAACAAATTTAAAACTATGGAAAAGGTTTCAGTAGAACCATGGCACACAAAGCAATCAATTACACCGGAAGTTCGCGAACAAATGATAATAAAAACAAAAGTGGAGTCTATAAGTACAATGGAGCACATTTCATCTAGGAACCAATAGTCTAACATCCATAGTTAACCCGCTAATGGCAGTGGCAATGTGCAGGGGCGGGTAGGCAATCACAACAATTAGTATACAGGCAGTGCAATCAAATTACACTTTATTTACACATTTTGTCTGAAACCATGGGTACAGAGTGTCTGTTCGATGTCTCTGTTCAAAGTCTGTTCAAACTGTACGCTACCGTCGGCCACACAGGTGGTGCAGCGCTGAAGCATGTTGCGACGCACATGTGCAAAGGTTTCCGGCGTAATGAGCTCATCCCTCGTGTCAAGTGGTGTGGCATACACCATCGATTTGATGTCGCCCCACAGCCAGACGTCAGGTGGTGTGATGTCAGGTGAGCGAGGTGGCAATGCTATGGGGCCTCCCCTACCTATACACTGGTTCGGGAAGTGGAAGTCGAGTGCCGGCGAACCGTAATGGCGAAATGAGGCAGGGCCCCGTCTTGATGAAACCAAATCGCCTCACGAGCATCTAAAGGAACTTCCTCCAAGTATTCCGGTAACACGTCCTGCAGGAACTGTAGATACGTAGCTCCTCCGAGACTGCGACCGTGCGGTACTGAGCGGTGTTATCAGGCACGCAGACCTGCGCACAGGCTGGTTGCAATGCCAAGTAGACCAGGTTGCATTCCCGCCCCTTCACTTTGCTACTGCCATTAACAGGTTAGCTATGGACGTTAGACTATTGGTTCCTTGATGAAATGTGCCCCACTTGTTCTTAACTACCCCACTCTGGTATTTATTATAATTTGTTCGTGAACATCCGGTATAATAGTTTGTATGTCAGAAGCAACCAGTAGCATTTCCCAGGGAAAGGCGCTGTCCGCATTGGTGCTAGCTTCTGGACTTGCACAGTACCGACCATGATTTCACCTATTCTGCAACATGTCAGACGTGAACGAGTATACTCCGGATAATATATTAAGAGGTTAACAGAAATGTGGTAATTTAAAACTTGTACACTATATAAATATTATTCAGTAATCCTTCTCAAATATAATGAAAGTTTTAACCCATACATAGAATGGATGATTTACCGTATTTCAGTCTGCAAATATAGGAATGCACTACACGCTGTTGGGAAACTTCGCTGCGCATTTGAACATTGCCTAAACAAAGGTAGGAAATCTGCCATATAGATGTATGGGAAAAATCTTTTCCATTCGTGCATACTCAGTATGTATGTAGGATTATGAGGTAATTATGCTCAAAATTTCGTAGAATGTACGTTTTGCCAAACATATTTCAATTCACTAGGCTGCAGCGTTGTACACTTTCTGAAGTTAACAGAATACAGTATTCTAAGCAAAATTTTAGAAATGAGTTTTGTGGTTCGCCTATAGTTTTACGATTAAATTCAAATGAGCAAATACAAAAATTTGAATAGTTATCGCAAGATAATCAAGTTTCTCGTTTCACAGAAATTATTTAAGGGCAATCCTATTATTTCAAGGAACATTTAGGCAAAAATAAAAACTGCTGTGTTAAATAAGATATTCAAAATTGGTTTTCACAGGCAGATTTAAATTCTACACATTTACAGCAACGTCAAATAATGCGAGTGGGTGAAGAGATTTGGGCGGCTCCTAACAGCGAGGTCTTGAGAGCCGATGAGGATTATTGAGGTGAGTATGGAGCAGCGCCGGAATGACAGGGCGGGGGATAAGGGAGATCTCCGAGAAAGGCCCGCTGACCAGTGGCATTGTCCGACACGATTCCCACTTGTGAAAATCCTGAGTGACCCGGCCGGGGATTGAACCCGGTTTGTCTTGTTGGGAGGCGAGCAGGCTAACCGCTGAGCCACCGCAACTCCGTCAAATAACGAGGCAAAAAATTATTTTTCCATAGTTCTTGTTTTTTAACGGTGTTGGTAATGATATCGTATTACAAAGAGTTGATCCCGAAACCAGAAACGAATTAATTACTCGCATTCGTGGTTTGCCCCGGCAGGATCAAGTTTTAATAGGGAGTAGAGTCGCTTTGATATTTATATTAATATTATAGTTTCACAAGAAAACAGTGTTCTTTTCTTTACGATATCATCGGGGTCTTAAAAATTTATTCAAGTATTGCTTGTTAATGTTATCGTCCTCTAACTATTCAAGAAATATTTTATTTTAGAAAATTGGCGTTAAGAGTTTGTTTTGTTACAGACTGAGTTGAAGCCCTGAATTAAGGAAATAATAATCAAAAACCACAAATTTTACTCTTGTTATTTCTAGCTATTCTTCTGGTTCCATTTAATAATGTTTGGTAGGGAAGAAAGTATTTCTTTTCACACGTACGGCAATCCCAGTTTTGTATGTAATTTCAATGAGAAAATGCATTTGGTTTTAATGTCTTTGGTTTGTATTGTCCTCCCGGTATCTGTTAATTGAGTAATATTCCAACTGACTCGTTTTCGTGGGTGTTTTTTTGTTTTTTGTAGTTAAGATGTTCATGGCCAGAGAGTTATGACGCAATTAAAGAATAAATGATTTTGCTATAATCTTTTGTCGCATATGAACCTATGACAAGCACTGAATATTTCAGGAGTGACGACATAAATAAACCCAGCAAGAAAAATTTTTTTTGAAAGAAACTAAATCTTGTTTAGCGTTGATGGTTATAGTTACAGTACTATAGGCTGAGGACTGTATCTGTATGTTCAAACTTAACTTGACACTTTATTTCTGCTGTGTGGGAAAACACTTCCTTCGCCATAAGAACTTCAGTAAAATTTATATTGTTCCAGCAGAAAGTAGAACAGTGTTAAATTAATTAACATTCTGGTAGTGGCATTGACGTTTCATTGTTGTTGCCCAGAGAAAGTTCAGTAAATTATACTGAAGAGAATTTTGTGAAAGCGACGGGAGCGATTTGCTGCCGTGTCATGTTCCAATTTTGAAGGATGGCAAACTACAGCCATCTCGCTGTCGCAGTGCGTGAACCAGTGTCGTGCCACTTCACTGGCAGAGAGTAGAACAAAACTGCAAGCTGGCTGTTTGCCCCGCGGAGATACGACAGCAGGCCATCTGCTGTGCGAGATGACAGGCGGGCGTGCCAGTCGGAGGACCCTGATGCGAAGATTTGCAGTCGACAGCTACAGTTCCTGGAACTGCGACGTATTGCTTCGAGAAAACAGCGAGAGGAGCAACGAGACAAATCGCTGCACAAGTTAGAACAAGGGATCTGTGTGTGTTTGGCTAGGGGCCGGGGGGGCGATATTGCAGATGCCTGTGACCCATATGAGCACATACATCTTCCTATACAACTGCCCGCTTCTGCTTCGTTCTTCTTAACCGCGCTCGGTTCTTTCTTCGTGACACAGCATCACCCAGAACGTGTTTCATTCTTCGTCAGTTAATGCAGATTCCGTCCTCGCCTGTAACTGAACTCCGTATAGTTACTTCGTTTTTATTAACGTTTTGTGAGAAGGGGCAGGTGTATTTAAGCGAAAATATTTCAAGACCAATTGCACTCCAAAACACTTTTATTCATGTGCACTTTCATGGTTGGATGATTTTAAATGTCACGTGCCTCAAGTGTCTGGCCACGAATCATGGACGTTTAGTATCGGACTACTTTATTACTATTGGCCCAGTCAAATAAGAACATGTGTTTTCACGTAGGTACGTGGCCAATAACCAAAGGAAGTTGTGGTTGTAGATGTAGGATATTGAAGTCTAGCATGGCCATAAATATGTTCGCGAAATACACCTGTCACTATTTATGAGTTACTATAATTTTAGTAACTGGCTTTAATTTCTTTACTCAGGTTATATTATCGTGAACTTCCCCCGGTGTTCTTCTCGATTATTTATTTATTTCAATTTCCATTTTTTTATGCATATAATAATATTTTAGACAATTGGCGATGCTGATTTTACACGCTCTAAAAACACTTGCTTTGTTGCAACATATTATTTGTTCCCGCAAATAAATTTTTGTTATTAAGAGTCACTTCACAAAAGGTTTGGCGCAAACAAATTTATCTTAGATCTATATGTTAATGACAATGGTGAACCTTGCATTGTCGTTCAAATAGTTCAAGAGTATTTTTGTGGTAGACTCAGTTACATTATTTAGAAGGTTGAATTATTGTGTCAATGATTTAAGTAATTCGTTGTTTAGAAATTTAACATTTAGCAAGTTTCATTAGATAAAATAATATTGCACGAAAACAAATGATATCACTTAACTACTGTAGCAAGCAAGATTTCTTTACTAAACAAAACAAGCTCAAAAAATGTTTACTATAAAGAAAAGAAATATTTCCATGAATGAAAAATGGTTAAAAAAATACACCTTTCCGCCAAATTAAAACAAGGTTTAGTTACTGTAATCGGAAACGTTTATATAGACTTTCTTTATTATTAAAAGGGGGTGGTTGGCTTTGCTAATAGAGGAAGGACACAAATTAGACAGAAAAGTATATCCAAAGCCACGTTTTCAAAAGTGCTCAATTAGAAGTGAACAGCGTGATATAATTTTTTGTTTTTCATGCACCGAGAGTAACCAGGTATACAATGCTACGGTCCTGATAAACCCTTTGGGATGGCACAAATTTACTGGCACCGAAGACTGGTTCAAGTGAATTGCCTATTCTCCACTACAACAATATCAGATAGGTTGGTCTCCGTATTTCCGCTCACCATCGTCCCATTGTTCCTGGCTACACCAGACACGCCTACTGTGCTGTACAACGTTTGTTATTGGCTGGCCGTCGGCCAATGAATACACGCGTTGACTGTGCACCAATTAATGTACCGCAACAAATGTAATGCGTTTTAAAAATTCATCGTATTCATTTCAGGCATTATTACAAATAAGTTTTTTTCTCACAAACTGAAATGCTGGTTAGTTGCTATTTGTTACTTAGCTACTGGTAAAGTCCAGCGAAACAGTCAAACTACACTAGCGTTATTTTTATTGTCAAGAGAAAAGAAACTTCGATATAAACGTAGTGCGGAGTATATACGTGCATACTTCTCAAAGTATTGAGGAGTGTTTCCATTAAGACATCCAAGCGGTATTTTCCCGGGATAGGGAAACAGAACAACTTTGCATTGACCACTCACACACATCCTGTGCCACCAGATCGAGTGGAATCACGAGGCAGACACGATACCGTATTACCAGACCAGCTAGAACACCTCGCAAATCGAAATGAAAATATGCTCGTCGAANTGTAGCAAGCAAGATTTCTTTACTAAACAAAACAAGCTCAAAAAATGTTTACTATAAAGAAAAGAAATATTTCCATTAATGAAAAATGTTTTAAAAAATACACCTTTCCGCCAAATTAAAACAAGGTTTAGTTACTGTAATCGTAAACGTTTATATAGACTTTCTTTATTATTAAAAGGGGGTGGTTGGCATTGCTAATAGAGGAAGGACACAAATTAGACAGAAAAGTATATCCAAAGCCACGTTTTCAAAAGTGCTCAATTAGANTTTGCTAATAGAGGAAGGACACAAATTAGACAGAAAAGTATATCCAAAGCCACGTTTTCAAAAGTGCTCAATTAGAAGTGAACAGCGTGATATAATTTTTTGTTTTTCATGCACCGAGAGTAACCAGGTATACAATGCTACGGTCCTGATAAACCCTTTGGGATGGCACAAATTTACTGGCACCGAAGACTGGTTCAAGTGAATTGCCTATTCTCCACTACAACAATATCAGATAGGTTGGTCTCCGTATTTCCGCTCACCATCGTCCCATTGNAGTGAATTGCCTATTCTCCACTACAACAATATCAGATAGGTTGGTCTCCGTATTTCCGCTCACCATCGTCCCATTGTTCCTGGCTACACCAGACACGCCTACTGTGCTGTACAACGTTTGTTATTGGCTGGCCGTCGGCCAATGAATACACGCGTTGACTGTGCACCAATTAATGTACCGCNAGTGAATTGCCTATTCTCCACTACAACAATATCAGATAGGTTGGTCTCCGTATTTCCGCTCACCATCGTCCCATTGGTCCTGGCTACACCGGACACGCCTACTGTACTGTACAACGTTTGTTATTGGCTGGCCGTCGGCCAATGAATACACGCGTTGACTGTGCACCAATTAATGTACCGCAACAAATGTAATGCGTTTTAAAAATTCATCGTATTCATTTCAGGCATTATTACAAATAAGTTTTTTTCTCACAAACTGAAATGCTGGTTAGTTGCTATTTGTTACTTAACTACTGGTAAAGTCCAGCGAAACAGTCAAACTACACTAGCGTTAGTTTTATTGTCAAGAGAAAAGAAACTTCGATATAAACGTACTTCGGAGTATATACGTGCATACTTCTCAAAGTATTGAGGAGTGTTTCCATTAAGAAATCCGAGCGGTATTTTCCCGGGATAGGGAAACAGAACAACTTTGCATTGACCACTCACACACATCCTGTGCCACCAGATAGAGTGGAATTCCGAGGCAGACACGATACCGTATTACCAGACCAGCTAGAACACCTCGCAAATCGAAATGAAAATATGCTCGTCGAANCCGAGGCAGACACGATACCGTATTACCAGACCAGCTAGAACACCTCGCAAATCGAAATGAAAATATGCTCGTCGAATTAACAGAACGCAATTTTTTTTTCATTACTTGTCCTCAAAATGAAATGTAGTGGCGTCGGAATATCCGCGACTTTTTTTTTATTTTTTTATTCGTTGCAGTTTTTCCGCGTGACTCAGGTTGCAGTACGTGCCGTACCGAAGCGTGATTTAACGCTCAATTTCTATTATAAATTACGGCCGGTGACAGAGCGTGGATGAAAAAAAATATGAAATAGCTAATTTCCATGTCGAAACAGACGGGCGGCGGCGGAGTGCCGGAACTGGATGGTAACGCCGTCACGAGAAGCAATCTTCTCGCGAGTAACGTAGTTACGTGCGTGCGCGGTACGTGGCGCTATCGTGAGAGGAGAAGGTTTAATTTTTGTTATTATTGCATGAGTGATAGTGGCCCGGGGGTGTTGTTGCCTGGGGAGGGTGGTATTCCTCACCCCTAGAAGCCTCGCCCTGTTGCGAGTTCCGAGGAGAAGGCACGCTAACCCCCCGGCATGCAGTGCGTTGACCGCTTCGCGTGATCTCGACCTTACAAGGAACACGAAGCATACAGGATGTGTCTGAACTAGACTGGCGAACTTTGGCTTCGGGTTAATCGCGAAAAGAGAAGTAGGAAACATATGTACGACTTATGGACTGAAGTTAACCCTAGGGGTTTGACCTGGAACACTGGTTTATTACAATTACTGGGGAAATATTTCTAAGATGAAACATTGGGTGTCTGGATAATGCGTACCGGATGAAAGATCTGTGAACACCAACACGCCTGTCTGTCGCTGTCATCAAATTATTTCATTGAAATAATCACGTCAACACTTAAGTTAACTTATATCCGCTTCGTAAAATGGCGTGGAGTACATACAAATTATAATCACATTCCTACGACTATTAGAACTAGAACTACAATTATTTTCCCATTTATATAATACTGCAGTTTCTGCGACAATCTCACTAATTGCCTGTTACAATATGATATAATTATTTTATCCGTATCACTACGAAATCATCCGATCTCGAATGTAGATCAGAACTTAAGTATGTTCAAGGTAAANTTGCCTGTTACAATATGATATAGGTAATTATTTTATCCGTATCACTACGAAATCATCCGATCTCGAATGTAGATCAGAACTTAAGTATGTTCAAGGTAAACTGAGCTCTCGTGAAAGCCCTGCTTAAAATCTACTTGTATGACTATTGTGTATTCTTCCAACATATGTATAATTAACATTGCCACGGGCGTGATCACATTCTTCATCCGTCGGCCAACTGAAACCGTAGAATAATTGAAAAAGTAAATATTTTACAATTGTAATTATTATTTCACTTAAATGCATTAAACACAGAAAGTAAAATAAGTAAAGCCAGTATTCAAAAATGTTTACCTAATATTTGTAATTCAACGTAAGCATGGAACTACTTTCCCTTCGTCGTTACCAATTTTACTGGACGCATGCCAGTTAGTGTGCCCGTTAAAATGTTTGTGGGTGGGATCAGTGACATTTTTCAAATGTTGATTTCAAAAGTGTTCACTTTACCGTGAACAGACTATAAAGTGTTTTGAAGTACTGTACAACTGATCATGAAATATTTCCCCAAAAATAACANACTTTACCGTGAACAGACTATAAAGTGTTTTGAAGTACTGTACAACTGATCATGAAATATTTCCCCAAAAATAACAGAACCGTGGTGAGTGAGTGAAGAGATTTGGGCGGCTCTTAACACCGAGGTTTTGAGAGCCGATCAGGGTGATTGAGGTGAGTATGGAGCAGCGCCGGAATGAAATGGTAGGGGAAACGGGAGATCCCCGAGAAAACCCGCCAACCAGTGGCATCGTCTGGCACGATTCCCACATGCGAAAATTCGGGAATGACCCGGCCGGGGATTGAACCTCCCCCGGATCGCCTTGGTGGGAGGCGAGCAGACTAACCGCTCAGTAACCGCTGGCCCCAAGGCCGTGCTGGTGCAGTGGTCATATTGTTCGCCTCCCACAAAGGCTAACCAGGTTCAATCCCCGGAGGTGTCACCCGGATTATCACACGTTGGAAACGTGGTGGACGATGCCACTGGTTGGCGGGTTTTCTCGGGGCTATTTCGTTTTCCCTGCCCTTGCATCACGCCGCTGCTCCATCCTTACCTCATTCACCCTCATTAGCACTGAAAGTACAGTGGTTAACTGCCCACCAAAGTCCCTGTACTCAACTTGTAGTAGGAAGTGGTATTTTCAAATGCTGATTTAGGAAAAACTCAATCAAACATCAACCAGCTATTGGTTTTTCTACTTGAAGGATCTAGCGAGCTGAAACTTGCGCAGAAGAATCTTCAAATTACGTGAATTTTGCACACTTCCAGATACCACTGTGTCATGTCAGTCACGCCTAGTGCTACCCCNAGATACCACTGTGTCATGTCAGTCACGCCTAGTGCTACCCCACATATCGTAAGAGGGACGTCTACCTAACCGTTAACGGCGGGGAGAGATACAGAAGAAAATTAAAATCTCTTTATGTGAATGTCGCTTACTTGCAAACAGCAGTTGTATACCAATTATTTTATCTCTGTGTATTTGTTTGGATTTAAAATAATTAAAATTTCTGCTTTTAAATTACTTTGTATTTAAAGGTTGGCAATAAAAGAATGTTTCGTGTAGTGTGGCAGAATTACCGCTTNTCTGCTTTTAAATTACTTTGTATTTAAAGGTTGGCAATAAAAGAATGTTTCGTGTAGTGTGGCAGAATTACCGCTTCAAGTCTGATGGAGGGTAGTTTCCTGGGGGAAGAATGTATGCCAGTTCAGTTTGTTGCACGTAAAGGCTACGATGATTCTTGTGATGCTATTGCCCGTCGCCCTTAGCGCTCCCGCACTTCTATGCTTTGGACACGCAAAGGCTCGTGGAAAATACACCAGCGTTTTAGAACGACAATTCGTTTGAATCCCGGTGATCTCGATAACGTTCGACCATGTCCCGCGCGGCCGAAGAGGTTTATCTGGTGGGCACGTCGGTAAATAACAGACAAAAAAATGTCTGCTGGCCATAAATTCCATCACCCAAATAACACACCTTTGTATATTTTCCGCTCAAGGGTTTCGTAGAGGAAAAAAACACAATACCCTCTCTGGCTATATTTTCCGTTATTGTGAAACACAGAAATAAAGTAAATCATAAAAAGAAATGACGTAGAATTTATTTACGTTTTAAGTTTGCTTCCAGCTCTGATTTTTATTAGAGATCCGTAGTTTCGTATAATTCGTAGTCAGCCCTTTGAAATTACTCGATCTTTTTTCCCAGAGCATGTTGACTCGGAATTGCCAATTTACGTGAATGCAGACTGTCATCCTTTGCATTCCACGGACGAAATGTAATAAATCTTCGTGTATGAGATATAAAATAATACTTTCCTCTGTATTACCAAACAGGCAAAGGACTCATGATTGGCAAATGGATGTGCGTCACAAGTCGTAAGCCAATGAAATGTAAATACGTAAAGCGTATGCGTGGTTTGGGTGCGGGAAAACCGTAAATAATATTCCGATTGTAAACAAATGTATATCGATTATCGGAACGACTACACCACTATTGATGTCGCAAATTGTTTTTTTTTTTTTTTNATTGTAAACAAATGTATATCGATTATCGGAACGACTACACCACTATTGATGTCGCAAATTGTTTTTTTTTTTTTTTGGCCCGAGCTGATTTTGACTCTGAGTTGCAACAAATTGGTAAAAATCTGAAAAAATGTTCGGACAAGTTAAACTTCAAACACTTGTGTCTTTTTATTAATTCTACAATTGGTCCACTACATATTTGACACCTTTTACATAAATCTGAGCCAATAACAAATAGGCAGGGAAATGTAATCCCAATCGCAGCCTCTCACCGTAGAAGGAAGAATCCAATAAGCAGTTGTCATCTGCTTGTGTATACAAACGACTATGGAGTCTAGCCTGTAGATCATTGAACTAGCGAATTTTTCCTGTGACTACAAATTGGTACGTGTAAGCAGTTATACACATTACAAAACCTACTAATAAAAACATCCATGGAACCAAATAAAAATAAACGAGTTACAATTTCTCGAATTCGGCTCGGTGGGAGGCGAGCACTCTACCCGCTGTGCCACTGCGGCCTCTACTTTAATTATTTTACTTGCTGCGAGAATTCCACGACGTTAACTCAGTGTATGAGTTCTTCACTACGTATAAATATTATAAACAAAACTGCATTGAACGACACGTGTCTCTTTAAGGAAGTAAACAATTAACATGAAATAAATATTCGCGTAACGAATGTAATCAATAAATAGCTCGGCGTTGGAATCGTGCTGGACGGACGGCTCTCAAGGCTCTCAAGGCCTCGATGTTAAGAGCCGCCCAAATCCCTCCACTCCATTCAAACTTTTAGAATTACAAATTTGAAAAATCACCCTATGTGTTACGTGTTTTGATGTTTCCTAAATATGTCATGTATAACAAGCGTTTTGTGTTTTTGTTAACGTAAATGTATCATATGTTTAAGTTAAACTGAACATCTACTTATATGTTATCTATAAATTATGTTTCTTTATAATTATAATGCATTTTAAAAGGAAAAATAGGTGCGTTGGTAATGCTTAGTAATAAATAGTTCCCTTGTATAATGGTATATTACTGAGTGCGCCCGAATGCGGTACGTTTTCCCTTTGGTGTGATTATCTACACTTGGTTAAGCTTTGTTTGCATCAGGCGGAGTAATATCCTGAAAATACAACTTCAGCAGGGCTTCAGGAAAGTTGGACGTAACCGCGAACGGACGACGTCAGAGAACCGTCAGTTACGCTACGCCCTGCTAGCGATGCGCGCGTAATTGTGCTCCTCATGAGTGAAAGGCGAATGGGAATGACGCTCCTCGTTTCCATCTGAGAGTTTGAGATTTCGAGGGCTGACGGCTGAGCTACAGACGATTTTCCTCGCTTGGAGCTCGGCACCTTTTCTAGGCTTTTCACGGCTGAGCACTTTTGAAATCAACTTTTGAAAAATTTCACTGTCCTTACCCGCTTACATCTTAACGAGCACACTGATTGACATGCGCCCAGTAAAGTTGGTAATGACTTGGCGAAAGTATCTCCACGTCTTAACGCTCAAGTAAATGTGTTACGTAAATATGTATGAATGTTGAAATGATTTACTCTGGTTTCTGTTCTTAACTCGCGGAAGTGTAAGAATTAGCTAATTTGTGAAAACTTTACTTTTCTAACGATTTCATAATTGATTTGATCTACGCATGAATAAAGTGACCAGGCCAATGGCAATGTTAATTTTGCATGTGGCGGGAAAATACGAGATCGTAAGCAGGGGTTTCTAAAGTGCACAGTTTACCGTCAACAGCTTACATAAGATAGTACAAAGCAGTTTGCCACCCATTAGTGCAATCTCCCGGTTGAATAAAGTAGGCGTCGGCCAATATTCATATTAAACTCTAGAAAGGAAGTTTTAAAAAACTTATATTTAACCAATCATTCGCAACTATTTATTTTTATTTTTATGATATACCAACTTTTAGATTGATATATAAAGCAGGGTGGCCAATATTTTAGGTTGATTAACGTTACTGGGGAGACCGGGTCATGCGGTGACGAGTTTAAATCGCTCTCCTGAGATTGTGGGCACAATCTTCGCCCGCTGAAACTGGAATAGCTTTTCACGAGTCGTTTTTACCTGCATTCTACGCGAAAGCCTGTACAGTTCCTCAAATTCTGCCCTCTCAATATCCATTAGAGTAGGGTAAGTCCATTATTTAATAATATATTTTTTTTTACGCAAACATACTTCCTAAATGCTCTCAGGTATCGCACGCGGAGGAATCATGGGCATTGAGTCTGCNATTTTTTTTTACGCAAACATACTTCCTAAATGCTCTCAGGTATCGCACGCGGAGGAATCATGGGCATTGAGTCTGCATTATCTGACTTCGAGCTCCAACACTGAATTACTATTTTCGCATCTATAACGGATCTGTCGTCTTCCTTCTAGAACCGTTTAGAATGAGGTTATCTCCTTGTTTTCCTAAACACGCATTTTTAAATGATAGTACACTTTTTGTAACCCAGTTCTAAATAATTCAAATTAAGCTAATAACTTTTTCCATAAAAGTGTTAGCCTGTTGACAAACTAAAGGAAAACCAATTTCCACTTCAAAATACCTCAATTTAGGCTATTCGTGGAAAAGTAAGTACTACTTTTTAAGGCAAATTCTGTCTTTCCGCCACTTTTCAATACAAAAATCACCACGTGACTAATAAACACAGTGTTTACATTTCATCACTCTCAACAGTTATAATCTGAGACTGCAATTATATGTGGTTTCGGCAGTTTTGTACGCAAAAAGTGAGCCTCTACTGTGGGCATGAGAAGGAAACTAAAAATAGCCATAATCGCTTTTATTTCAATACATCACAAGGAAATTTGAACTTCGTTGGGGCCAATGTAATACCTGCGTATTTGCTTTCTATCTGGTATCGCATGTTACCAGCACCTTTATTGTAAANTTCGTTGGGGCCAATGTAATACCTGCGTATTTGCTTTCTATCTGGTATCGCATGTTACCAGCACCTTTATTGTAAACCCTGCTTTTCTCTACCTGTGTCGGGTTTTACGTTGGTAACAGATTAAGCAAAATCCCGTACACAACGGTTTAAATCTCCACGCTTAGTTCACTAAAGAACAGTTTTAGCAGCAAAGTTTATTCCCGAAACATTTTTTTTTCCTTCAAAAATCCGATTTGCAATGTGTGTGTGCACGCGCAGATGTATCTTCGTCGTTCTATCTGTTGTTTTTTTTTGCGTATCGATGCAGTCGTCGTGGCCGTACGTCGAGTAATCGGCTTTGATACGCGCGCTGTTCCGAGGATCCAACTGCCACGTGCGAGCGAGCCGGGGAGAATTGAAACAAATGACTCTCGTCCCGGGGAACGAAGCAACGCGAGGGCGCAGCCCCGCCATCAGTTATCGCTTCTCGCGATTTCCTACCCCGGGTCGCTCCTCTTGTGTTTGTGTGTCGCCGTTTGAAGCCCCCGCGTCTCTACGGCCCAGAGAGAAGAAGGAAAGTAAAGAAAAGAAAATGACTACGCTATTCATCTTGTTCCCTTCTCCCTCCTGTACACAATCTCGTGCCCACTCTCCTCTATCTTACAAGCCCCCGCGCATAAAGGCGGCGGAAGTTCGATATGTCGATATATCGATGCGCGCCCACCCGGTGTCGCGATAGGTCGATGACAGCTCTCAAGAGCGATTGGTAGCAATTGCCGGTGGCTCGGGTTGTGGAGGGTGAGTGGTTGGTGGTTTAACCGTATTTGTTCGCTGTGAAAAGACCTCGTGCGGGCTATAAACTGTGTTTTCTTTGCGGTGATTCGACTGCTGTGGTTGGTGTGTCTGCGAGAATGTAGTCCCAGAGAGTTTAACAGAATGTTTGATAGATATTTCAGAAATTTCGTGAACTTTTACGTTTGATACGGATTCTTGCATGCACTAACCTTTTTTCCAAAACATGTTCAGTCTAGCACAGTAGTTCCCAACATTTGCAAGACTGCGGCCCGGTAAATTCGTTTTTTATAACACGAGGGTCCGGCCAAAACAAATTTACCCACAAATACATTTTCTTTTAATTCATGTTGTTTATAATAATTAACGAAATTAGACCAGCATTTGTACGTTAATTTGTACTAAAGATCATTTCAAAGTTTTTTTTTTCCAGAGCGTGGATACCAGTCTTCCTATAGTCTATTCGTGGTATATTCACCCTTTTTTAATCAAACCTTATAATAATGACCTTATATAAGACGTGTTTAATTGTTTCCTAAATATATCGAGTACTACGGGCGTTTTGTACTTTGTAGTTCCCTTATCATAAAAATGTCTTAATTTCTGGTTAAACTGAGTTTTTGCTTATATTTTACCTAAAAATTATAATACTTCATTTATAGTTAAAATGAATTTTAACAGCGCGAGAATATGTCTGTTGGTAATGCCTAGTAAGAAATAGTTAACTCCCGAATTGTCTGTAACTGCGTGTGCACGGAAATGCGGTGCGTTGTCCCTTTGGTGCAATGTTCTAGACGTAGTTCAGATTTTATTTGCATGAGGCGGAGAAAAAGTGCAAAAGTAGAACTTAATCACGGCTTCATAAAAGTTGGAAGTAGCAGTGAATGGACAGTATTTAAAAATTACTTGTATATTTACTTTTGCTAATGAAGTAATTCCGTCTGGCAGTTCAGCCAGTGCTGTGCAGCCCACTGCGTATTGTTGTGCACTTACTGGGAGGCAGCCCCAGAGTTGGTGCAGTGGTGGGTGTAATTACGAATGGAAGAACGTAGCTGCCTTCTAGGGCCGTGCACCTGGCGCCTAAGGCGATTGCAATGCACAGGCGTTCGCCTTGGTAAAACGGAGCGGAGTTTGTTATCTGTAATTGCTACGCCGCGTGAGGAAGGAGGGCTGTAAGGAAGCGAAGATAGAAAACTGGAGAAGTACCGGAGTTAATTCCTGTTTGGTTAAGCGGAGAGTTTTCCGAATAGTGCAGCCACTTTTGAAAACAACCTACGAAAAAAATTGCTGCCCGTAAACACATGTATTTTGCAACGAATACTGGCAGCGAAGAAATAAAAATAGTATTTACACTCTGACTTCGAATCAGTTATATCAATCAGTGAAATAACATTCACTGAAAGTCAGTTGATAAGCTACTGCCGACTGGTGAATCAAGGAAAATAACTGAGAACAAGTGACTTATGGCAGTGGAATTCTCGACATTCAGTAGAAATCACAAATAAATCAATGGAATTCAGCCACCATTTTAATTAGTTATCACTAGGGCCAGTGAATTTTCGCGCAAAAATCTGAGCACACAGTAGACTTCAATACTATATACACATCTCAGTTGTTGTTATACCTCCATTGGCTGCTAGTGCCGTGTTTGTCTTTGACCAAGCCACTCAGGACTAAGTAACTCCGACACTGAACCTTCGTGATTCGTGCGCAAACGGTTAACACGGGCCAGAACATTTTTTAGCCAATCAGAGAAACTGGAGGACCCTTCAGTGCTTTGGACTGTATCTTGTCATGAAATCTTTTCGCGAAATATCACTGCACCTATTTATCAGGCACTGATTATCACTTGCTCATTTTTCACTTATTTCACTGATTTGGCTCAATTCTCACTGTTTCAGATTTGGAGTGTAGACTCGGCGATGTATTGCAAGGTTTAGGCTGGATTCACAATAGTATGTCCTCCGTCCAAAAGTTGAGAGTGACAACAATCCGTCGTCCGTCAATCCATCTATACGGCAGAATTTCACTGTGACAACTTAACATCGCGATCTTTCTATAACTGGAGATACATTTGATTTGAAATACATTTTCAATAAAAAACATTTGGAGAAAAATATTTTACGTGAAAAGAATTTATGCTGTTTTTTTTTCATTTCGAAATCCAGAATTTATGACTAAAGATAAATAATTACAGATTCACCGCCTTCCATTTTATTTCAAATNCTTTCATTTCGAAATCCAGAATTTATGACTAAAGATAAATAATTACAGATTCACCGCCTTCCATTTTATTTCAAATTGCGTATCCACGTCTAAGGAATGTCGCCAGAAGGCTGTGTCATCCGTCCGTTCGTCGAAAGTTAAAGGAAATATTTGACGGATGGACGGATAGAAAAAAAAGTTGCATTGCGATTGTTTGAAGACCACGTGACCACCGGGCGGACTGATGGATACGACGGACTACTGTGAGTCCAGTCTAATCTTTAAATTAATGTTTACTGAAGTTAATGTTCCTTGTTCTGTTCACAGTATACTTATAATCTGCATAAAATAACAAATTTACATGTCTCACACTTCTACGATTTCACGCGAACGGCAAATAAATAAAGTGATCAAGCCCACCATAATGTTCTATTTACATATGGCTGAAGGATACCATGTAATCAGAGAAGTGGATCCTAATTAGGGCTTTTAAAAGTGTTCAGTTTACCGTGAGCAGTCTATAATTAGAAGTATAATTAGAAGTTGACGAAACATGATTACAGAATAAACGAGTAAATACTAGTCAGTCTCTAAGTGCTTAATTGACGAACGTACTGTNACAAAAGGTTGACGAAACATGATTACAGAATAAACGAGTAAATACTAGTCAGTCTCTAAGTGCTTAATTGACGAACGTACTGTTGATCACAGGAACAATTGGTTGCTGTAATTGCATTACACTGGTCGCAGTCAATTATAGAACTGAGTCGAGCTAGAAGCGGCCAATAATATTGCTCAACGATAGTCACCCACATATTGGTGATAGTGTAATACAGAGCAATTTATTAGTCGCAGTTGTCGTTTGTTTACAAGTCGATATTTTCGGGACTTTTATGTCTCGGGGTTTATTTTCCTGGCCATGTAAAAATGTGCACTGTGTTAAAGCAGCAACATGCGAAAGAAATTTTCGTTTCGTTGTGGATTACCAGGGAATGTATATTTTGTGATTGACTGTCACGTATGGGTGTTTCTCTTTTACTTGTCTACTTTTCGAATAATTCTGCTGTATATCAGGTTTAAGAATTGTTGAAGTAAAACACGTTAGAAAGTTCGGAATTTCTTGGATGCCATCAATGTTGTTTTTGTGCAACAGAAATAATTCAGTATTGAAATATTTTACGTTCACGCCATCCGTAACTGAATTTATTTTGGATGACTTATTTTAATGTACCTCAGCCAAGTGTCTTTGGGACCAGGAAAAGGGAATTCAACTGCACGTACGTTTCCAACGTTCTTGTTGAAGGACACTTTGGAGTGGAACAAAAGAGCTAACCTTTTTGTTTCATATTTTTCATTGTCTGTTTTCATCTCTAAAGTTGGCAACGAGATACAAACCAAACAAGTCCAACGTTTGACTTTCATACAAGAGTTCCGAAGAGAAAGCTGCATTGTGAGCACCAATCCTTAAGCATGGGATCCTTGCAGATGAATGGAGTAGCCCATTCATGAGAAACTGTTACAACTCGTAGTGCTCGCAACTTAAAGATATTCTACAATCTAACAGTAAAGCGTTTCTGCTAACGAGGCTTAGTCTCCCTTCAGTGCACGCAAACATACGCACACAATGTCGCCAAACATTCTGCCGCTCTGAGAGGAATAACATCCCAGCGCCCGCACGCTAGAGTGCTGCAAGGAAGCCGATGAAATATACTGGCTACAGTTTACGAGCAGGGATCTATCTTCCTTCTGAGGCTTGGAGGTATACATTGAGTGAGGGTTAGAGGGAAGGGTGGTTGTTATTATGGCAAGCTAAACAGCTAGGGTGAGCTCTGCCCGTCTCCCAGAGGCTCTTTGAAGACGCCGGCTCCAAAGTGACAGACGTACGAATCTGCTGAACCCCGAGGCAGCTTCCTCGGATGGGGGAGATGATGTGGAAACTATCGTCGCAGACATAATTTATCTCCCCTCGCAGCGTTTATTGCTAATGCGATGCGTGTACCCACCTATGGCAGACTGCTTCTATGTATCTTCCTGCCGCCCTCCAGCCAATCTACAACTCGATACAAAACAAGCCCACCGTCGCGNTGCCGCCCTCCAGCCAATCTACAACTCGATACAAAACAAGCCCACACGTTCGCAAGATTCACAGTCGGTAACTCTGTAACAAGCGTCGTACAGAGCTCGGTATATGTACAATAGTATTTGACAGTGAATAATAAAAAATAGTTCATCGTCTCAGTATTATTAAAAGCGTGATGTTTAGGTTGGTTGCCAGTTAAAATTACATATTTTTATTTTCTATGCTATATTTTGTTTTTCTCATAGTTCGGAAATGTCGATTTNTATCTCCCCTTGCAGCGTTTATTGCTAATGCGATGCGTGTACCCACCTATGGCAGACTGCTTCTATGTATCTTCCTACCGCCCTCCAGCCAATCTACAACTCGATACAAAACAAGCCCACCGTCGCGCTGCGATACACGTTCGCAAGATTCACAGTCGGTAACTCTGTAACAAGCGTCGTACAGAGCTCGGTATATGTACAATAGTATTTGACAGTGAATAATAAAAAATAGTTCATCGTCTCAGTATTATTAAAAGCGTGATGTTTAGGTTAGTTGCCAGTTAAAATTACATATTTTTATTTTCTATGCTATATTTTGTTTTTCTCATAGTTCGGAAATGTCGATTTANGTTGCCAGTTAAAATTACATATTTTTATTTTCTATGCTATATTTTGTTTTTCTCATAGTTCGGAAATGTCGATTTACCTTCTCCAGAACAATGAGCAAAAGGCCGGGGGACATTTTGATGTTTATATGGGTGAAAGAGTGCACAGCAAAGAGAAAAAAAACAATAATAAGTCGTTCCACAAGCGTAATTGCAGTATACTTGTTAGATGTATTTAGTCACAGTATAATATTATTTAGATTATATTCACGTCATAAAATAGTATTCGCTATTTAAACAAAGATGGCTAAGTACACGTGAGTGCTATATTAACTGAGTTTTGAAGTTAGGCCTAAGCCTTCAAACTAGATGTGAGAGGAGAAAAATCCCGACGCAATATAAACTGAAGTATTCTGTACACTAACGCGAGCAAAGTACGATACCCCAGCACCACGATCGGAAACTCGTCATTTTAAAAGTCGCCGCTGGAAATCATCCAGTCCTCTGAGACGGGTTAATTTATCTCGGCTGCGGATAAAATTTGCTTCCTCGTGCCTTCCCTTGCAAAATAAATCGAACTCTCGATGTTCCACAGTGTTTCCTTGGCGGCGTCCGGCGGGAGTTAACCACCGCACCAAGTGTTCCTGTTGAAGCACTTTCCTTCCTCAACACCACAATTCTTTATTTCTTCTCACGTCGTATGGTGTAATTTCCCCCCCGGGAGGGATATTCCGCGCCCGAATTGTGTATTTCATCGCCCCCACTCGTCTCTCCGGCCCAAAACTGCAGTATTTTCCCCCGCCCTTTCCTTTCTTTTAATGGGTTTACGTCTCTTCCTCCTCCATCCTTCTCCAACCGGTCCCAACCCTTTTCCCCTCGCCTAAATATCCACCCCTCGTACCGATTGATTACATTAGCGACAGTTTCCCCACCCCCTCTTCAAACTGCGGAACACTCCTTTCCAACTCGCCAATTTACCCACCCTACCCCATCCATATACCAATCCCTCTAGGCCCACGACAAACTCTCTCTCTCTCTCTTTCTCTCTCTCTCTCTCACTCACTCACACACTTTCTACCCGGTTTTCACCCTCTGGTGTACGCCGTTCCTACACCCCGCCCATATCCCTGTCACCAATAAATCACTCCGTCATTGCTTCGGACGAGGATTTTTTTCCCTCCAGAAGCCGCATACATCCCTTTTCCCGAACAATTTCCCCTCCCCAAACCCTCGTACCACGAACTTCATCAAACAGCTGGGTAAATACACGGCCTTTCTCTCAAGAACAAAAAAAATAGCTTCCAAGGACGCTGTTGTCCAGCGTTGTCTTGCAGCATGGCAAGTAAGAGTCTTGAACTTTATTTTATTTGGGTTCGAATGCAAACACAGTTCACGAAACTGAAAAAACTAAAATTCATTTTAGTTTTTATTGTCAATGTGTCCTTGTCACCATACATATATTTCTTAACGAAGATTCCTCCTTAATTTAAATCAGTTACCCGCATTATTGCCCTTCGACGCGGGATATCACAAAACGATGTTTACACAACAAATTACAGATAAAGACAGTGATTTCTTTAGGAAAAAGCTAATTTTGAACACCAAGGAAAGATATATTCTTTTTTCTGATGTATAACTTCAATCTTATGCATGTAGGTTGAATAAGTGCATCTCTAAATACATTTTTGGTGAACAGTTTTTAGTTCACCCATTTCATCCATTAGCAAGATATGAAAGTTGTGCAAAACATGTGGCTTGTCAAAAACACCTGGGTATATGTGATGCCGCATCATTATTTTCTTTGAATAATAGACTGTATACAGTTATAGCGTTGTGCGGTTCAGGTTCTGTAGTGCACATCAGGAAAAGTATTAAGTCCTCCAAATTTTTCAAACATTAGATACCCGTTTTACTATGTTTGGCTTAGGTTATTTCTGCATAACAAAAAGTGTAATTCGGGAAAATACACATATTGGAAAATACATCACAGAAACCGGCATCAATATAATATTTTTAAATATTGAACATTTTTCAGTTAAATGGAGCATTCCAGATCTCAACTTCAGACTTTTAAACTTAAAGCACTGGCAAAACTGGAGGATCTCGCAATGTGCTTCAGTCGCACTAATGAGGATGTTATTCCCGACCTCTCAGCTCACATTGCAGTTGCCATCTTCACAGCAGTGTAATCACTGCAATTTGCACCGGAAGTCGGAAGTGACATCCGAGGACTCTCAACCCGCGTATAAAATACGTACATCATCCAACCATGATAGCATCAGCAGAGTACTTAAGAATGTAGAGGTGAGATAGCCGCTTTTTCCGCTGGCTCCATCCGCACACGCCAGCAATATGGCGTCACTGGCCAGCAAGGTGACGGAGCGCCGATCGCCAATCAGCGCCCGGTAATCTACTTGCCGGCCGGCAGTCCAACCAATAGACAAAATGTCCAGCACTCAACAGCCAATCAGGCACAAGCCATCGCACAGCCAATTAGAGAATGGGTACGCCCACATCAAAGGAACTGCCGTGCAATTGCGCCTCTAATAGTACTGAGATATTTCAGAGGTTGTGAAAAATGCTTTGTCACAAAGATTTTTGCGGTACGACACACCATCTGTAGATCATGTTGACGTTTCCGCTAAAAGTAAGCATAAAAATGATCACGTCGGGAACTCTGCAAAAATGTGTTTAATATTTCGCATGACAGAAAATCCCCACAAGACTATAACCAATACAATTTTTTTGACAATTTAATTCATACTTATGCTTCTTTTTGCTTGAGTTCTGGTCAACGCCAAAATTACCTAGCAATTAAGACGTTTCCCATTGGTTTTGAGAGTCCATGGAGCATTGTATACTTCCAGGTATACCTGCAGCCATACACTCTAAATTCGAATCATTGTAAAACCACTCATTCGCAGTGATATTCGAATACTCAGATAAAAAAAATGGCTCCACTTAGAATCAGTGGAAAACCTTTGGTTGTTTCAGTTAAGCAATTTCACTGATTTAATAAGTGGCAGTCAAATGAGCGCGGCAAATTAAATAATATTTTTTAATGTATTTAGCCAAATCGTTACGAGAAATATACATATTTATGATAGGTACCTTACCAACTTAGCTTCCAAGACGACGTTAACTACGAAGGGGAAAAATATATGTATTATAATTATTTGTCGAAAGTATGAAGTTTTTAATTCTAAGCCGTTTCTGTTCGTTTGTAGTTTATTTGGTAACGTTAGGGTTGTTATAAGGGAATTCACTTCATCACATTTAATGCCGTTTACGCCTTCAAACCGAGCGCTATGACGATTACGTGGAAACGAATGAAAGAAGAAAAAACGGAATGGAAGGCAGAATGTTCATGTTACTTCGAAAAATGTTATTAAGGAAGAAGAAACTCATATTTTAGAAAGTATTTTTATTGATTTTATTATTTTATGCGTTGTTATTTCATTTTAAACGCGTTAATTTTACTGTTATGTGATACACGTTTAACTAATGCATCTGTCGAAAGACAAATCACTGAAAAACAGTGAATCAAATTGTCCATGAATCAGTGGAACACGTTACTGAATCAATAAGTCAAGGAAAACTGGAAATTCGTTCACTATTTCATCAGTGACAGATAAATCTGTCAGGCACTGTAAACTGATTTAATCAGTGAAATTCTCAATGATTCAGATTTAGAGTGTACATACTGCGATTTCCAATCTGCGCGAAACTTTCAGTTCTGTGGTGGTTAAACAATTAATCGCAAAAAAAAAAAAAACGTGGTGAAAAATTCCACGAAAAACATCCCCAGGAAAATGTTGGTAAGGAAAAATATATGGCGGCTTTTGCAGGCTTTTTTACTATGATTTTGGCTTTCAGATTCGAGCCACGTCATGTATGGACCTTCTTTCCAACATTACAGCAATGTTTGCAGATGCCAACCGAAGACACTGCCTATCTCGAAATAGCAGCTTGTTATATATTAATTCTAATCTACTCTATTTTAAAACTGAAAGGATAATCGGAGGTCCTCGTTAGGGATAGGACCTAAGTGTGTATCAGGACATAGACCCACACGCGTATGCATGCAGGAAATAAGGAAATATTACAACTACGTGGCACGCGCGTTGTGGCTTTACTGGGATTTGGCAAGCATAGCCACGACTGAGGACATGGTTACCTCCCATTGCAACTAGCTAACCTCAGCTACAAAGGCAGGTGGTTGCAAACTCGGCATATACACCGTAAAAACTCAACTGCAGAATATAATTACAAGATGACGTGCAATTTACAAAGTGTAATATCGAATTATACACACTATCATAGAGGATAGGAAAGGACAATATCAGTTGAAAATGTGAAAATGTGTTTAAAAGATTTTAAGACAAGGATTAATCGGAAAGAGTTTATTTTTTAATTATTTCTATTGCTTCTGTTGTGCTGAACAAGTCAAAATCTATGCTCTGTTTTGTTGCCGAATGATAGTTTCCATATTTGTGCACTCTGATGTTTCCTCTTATTCACCATCCTTTTTTTCCTGTGCGCACTTTCCCACATGGACAGAGGACTTTGTTTTGTCCTCGGTTGATCCTGTTACTAGAGTATAGTTATGGAAAGTGAAGGAACTGTGACGACAAAGCCTACACTACGTGAAAGAGCAGTTACTCGTGCGATGTTTCTCTCCTCTCAGATAGCGGAAGTCACTCTGCGTGAAGTGACGCTTTTGAATACACGCCGCTATCACATTGCCCCTGGAAGGTTGATAAACCACCAGGCACTGACATCTTATGTCTATCTGTCAGGCGCTTATATGAACCACAACGTCTTGCAGCAGCGGCAAGTCCATTATGCTTTCAAAAGCCAATCTCAAATCATCAAGTCTTTGAGACTTGATGATTTGCGATCTAGCGTGCAATGCCGTTTGTTGGCATGTCCGACTAGCATTCTGCAGATCGTGGATTCTATAAAACAGCGAGCTACATCATGAGAGTATTCCTTAATTTTTTTCTGTCCCCATTACAAGAAAGCTCCTTAAATTGTACTTTCTCGTCACCAACCAAAAATAACGTAATTTACTTCCATCCGTTTTGTAACACTAGTCTATTCGAAAATATATTTTAATATTTAAGAAATTTTATTGTAATCAGAACTTAATAAAACTTTTAAGTAGTTAAAAACAATGTTTTTGTATCATGACAATGTGTTAACTCCATATTAATATCAAATTTAATGGGAAATTCTGTTAATTATAATTTATTAAATTAATTACCTATTTATCAAACTATCACTAGCCTAAACAGCAAACTATAATGCAATATTAGTGCTCGCTATATAAAATAGGAAAAACTTAACTTTTCAACTCTTTTTTGACGATCAGGTTTTTTTTTTTGAAACTTTTTTTAGTACTGTGTTTGAGATTTATTTATCTTCTCGTGCACGGCTTAGTAACAAAATACCTGGACTTAGATTTGCAGGAAACACACAAAAAATATTTATTTTTTTCATATGAAAATATGGCTTTCACTACACAAAAGCATAAGAAATGGTGTCGCAATTTTTTTTTTTCGTTTAACCAAAGAAAAGCGGTTGGCAGAAGAGAAAACATCACAAAACGCAAAAAAAAAAAATTTCTATCTGAACCACGAAGCAACTCACAATTGCGTTCTGTAGCAAATTATTGTCGATTGAATATAATGCACTTACTGTTTACCTATAACGTAATTAGGAGACAATATAGTTGTCTCGGATTCAAACTTAGTTACAGCCACCGAAGGATAATGGTGGGGAAGACAAAGCCGAGTCGCACAAACCACGTGGTTGTAAATCAGCCGTGAGAAAACTGCGGTGCGCGAGCCAATCACGGCCCGCGAGGCGAGTTTGAATTGAGTGGCACGCCGCAGATTTCCGAGATAACATCGGATATGACCCGCGAACATAACTGAAGAGGGCCACAGTGACCCGCTAAACGTATGTGTGTTCTGATCGCAAACATTTTACTGATGCGAAACTTGAAAGAGTTATACTGCGAGTTTTTAGTGATTTATTGATGACTTTCTGCAAGGCCACCTCCGAGGTTGATTGCCCCATCTACCAGCACGGATTGTCCGTGTCTGAGGGAAACCTAGGTACGCGCATCACATACCTCATCATATATTTGTACTAGATTTGTACGTGCAACACACTCAATTGGGAAACATTCTTACCCTTGGTAACCACTCTCTGCGACACTCACTGGTGATCTCGCCATTTCAGAATAGCGTGCTGCATGTCCCGATACTGTTTTTAATGTCCTTAAAATGATTTATTGAATCTTAAAAAAAATATTTGTGTGTCATTTTTAACCATTTACTCTCAATAATACACATCAGCAAAGGAATTGTGAAATTAAACTAATATTTAGATGGGGAATGTTACTTAAACGCTGTTCATATTCAGACTTCACTCAGACAAGTTAAAATATTTCATACTTAAAACGTTTACTCCTGAAGCAGTTCTCAGCGTTTGGCGACCTCAATAGGAGGCATCATTGTACTGTATCACTGCCTCACATAGGTCCCCCCCCCC
>NQII01004096.1:37611-57073 GCA_002778355.1 Clitarchus hookeri | reverse complement strand
TGCATCAAGACATCACCCGCCTCCTCCTCACTGGGCTGGACTGTGTATCGGCATCTCGAGCTATTGTTGCAGTATCTCGTCTCTCGCAAAACTATATCTCTGTTATAATACAATCGCATTAGAGCCCCCTGGAGGCCCTATTCTCTAACTCCTTTCATGGTTACGTACAAGCCCTGCTGAACTATTTTCTGGCTATTCCTCCGCCTCGTGCTAACATGAGTCTAGAAAATTACACCAATGTGACCACGCATCGCATTTGTGAGCTGTCGCTTTAATAATATTTTGCGAGGAAACTATTTCATACTAGGTGTGACCAGCACACATATTTCATACCTGCTATTATTTATAGTAGTTAAAAATGTAATATTATAATTTATAGCTTTAATATAGGTTAAATTTCAATTTAATCAATAATAATTTACTTTAATGGTAACGGAATTGTAAAATGCTTCTAGAACATGGCATATTAAGGAAACAACCAAGCCCTTTATACATGGAGCGATTTTTCAAAGGTCTAATTCAAAAAGTGTGAAGATACTGCGAATGGACATATAAAGGCTGTTCACTGTAAAGTAAGCAATTTTGGAATCAAAGCCATTCGAAAAAATTCACGGCCAATAACTACACGCATACTACAGGGCACAATAACACGCATGCTCCCAGTTAATAACGTTGTCATTGAATTAAGAAAAAAATAGTTCTCAGGCTTTACGTTGGACTGGGAGTGTAATATGCATATTTATGGCTAGGGAAGTCTAAAGCTTTTTGTTATAGACGTTTAAGAGCAACAATTGGCACATAATAAACCCAGTCACTTTCTTAGGAAACTTCTTGTTTCCTACTTGGGTGAAGTGTGAATAAAGTGAAACAGTCCATGCAATGTTAACCTTACATACAGCGGGACATGAAATGAGAGAATTATATCCTAAGCAAAGCTTTCAAAAGTGCTCACTTAACTGTTACCAGCCTATATTTATATATATATAGATTGTTACCGCGTAACTATATATGAAGCAGAACGTTATTCTCTAACTCAGTGCGTGTTAATTACTATATTTTTGCTGCCTCATTGTTATTTTCAAAACTAGCTAACATAATGTCTGTATGTTAGATAATGTAACGAAAACTACCGCCATTTTGTAATTAATTTATTTTGACAATCTCGGTTTACATAACAAAACGCCTGAGAGGAAAAAAAAATTTTATGAGATATAATATTCTTACTGTTAGTTAAGTGTTTTGTGTACTTTTTAAGACTATTTGTATTGTATTTTGGGTGGGAAAATCTTCATGGTCATCAGGATAAAAACTGCTAAAGTTGAACAAGGTTTAGTTATGCCAGCTCGTGTCTTAGAAGGATAGCCATGTTCTTCTTGAAACGTGTTCTGTGGAGAATAGTGAATTAATTTTAAGCAGGTTTAGAGGAATTTCAAAAGAAACGAATAAGGTGGCTGATTGAGAGTTCACCTAAGCTACGCTATGTATGATAGCAGTCACTCTGTCTGTAAGAGTCGAAAAAGAGGGAGAATGCAGATTCCAGAACAGAGCCGGAGACGTCACAAAAACCAATTCACTTCACAAAGATATCGATAAAAACACGTCTGCAGCATAAAATATAAAAAAGTTTCGAGTAACAGTCCCTATGGCTATAAACATAACAATACTCACACTGAGTACCTTGAAACAAGCTGAAGTTACGAAATAAGGTTTCTTGTTTCACTCCCACGCACGCACATCACATTTTTATTTATTCGTCAATTTATATAATACTTTACGATACCGAGATAATTTTCGCATCTTACTAACGACAGCGTTGTTAAATCGGTAACAGAACTAAACGCCTTGTGGTGTTTCTTAACTCAAAGAACTGATGGAATTCGTTACAAAACTGTGGGGCGCTGTGATTGTGCTATCGGTAATGTATCATCCCGGATTTTGAACGTCAAAAAACCAAACATAGTCATCCACAAAAACAAAGATAACTGGGGATTGTCTCGCTGGAACAGATAATTTTTTATATAATGACAGAATATATTAAGTGAGTACAATATATACGTAAAGATTTGTAATATAGTATGTTTAAATGTTTATATCACATGTAGTATTTATTGTAACTATACATAAATTTTATTGTAGTGGGAATAAATTTAAATTAAAACTTTNTTTATATCACATGTAGTATTTATTGTAACTATACATAAATTTTATTGTAGTGGGAATAAATTTAAATTAAAACTTTTTATGTTTAAATTTTATTTAGTATTTTAGAATTTTTTTTGTACAACATTGTTGTTAAAAATTTACATACTACCGTTTATTTAATTTTAAATACTGATAATAATTATTTTTGCACATTATCATATAAAAACGTATAAAACTGCTGAAAATGTATAAAATATAGTGAACACTAGAACGGAGTTGAGAAAGGCCTACAGGAAGGTAGTGTGATATGTTGGCCTCTAGAGAGGCATTAAGCGNTTTATATCACATGTAGTATTTATTGTAACTATACATAAATTTTATTGTAGTGGGAATAAATTTAAATTAAAACTTTGTATGTTTAAATTTTATTTAGTATTTTAGAATTTTTTTTGTACAACATTGTTGTTAAAAATTTACATACTACCGTTTATTTAATTTTAAATACTGATAATAATTATTTTTGCACATTATCATATAAAACCTATAAAACTGCTGAAAATGTATAAAATATAGCGAACACTAGAACGGAGTTGAGAAAGGCCTACAGGAAGGTAGTGTGATATGTTGGCCTCTAGAGAGGCATTAAGCGCATCAGCCAGAACGTCTATTNTATAAAACTGCTGAAAATGTATAAAATATAGCGAACACTAGAACGGAGTTGAGAAAGGCCTACAGGAAGGTAGTGTGATATGTTGGCCTCTAGAGAGGCATTAAGCGCATCAGCCAGAACGTCTATTAATAGACAGGAGGTGGGTCGAGAGTTTAGCTCTGTCCGCCTTCCTTGTGAATTATCCAGCGTGCAATCTCCTATTAATGACCGCCATGGCTACTTCTTCCTCGCACCTTGCGCTGTCTCTCTTAGTCTTCCGGTTCCCGCCGAGCCGTTCTGATTCGCCTGCCCCTGACACGTATACTAGTCCGCCACGCAACGCGCACCATCTCCCAATTAGCGCCGCATATTCATGAAGGCGTTGGAACTCGACATCTTGTGTTTGTTCTTGTGTGCGAAGCAGGCTTAATGCGCCGTTAGCGTGATCCAGAAATAGTGAAAACAGAAACCTGGTCGGCGGGAGTAGATGGAAATAGGGTATTCTCCAGGTTAGCTGCTGGCTGCAGTGTCACAGTGCCACGGCGGCCATATTGGATTACGTTACTTTCTCCCTTTTTCCCCTCAAAAACGCTTAAAATCGCTTATGAATTTCCTTAAAAATTTCCCGAATTTCCCTCAAAATCAGACAAATTTCCCGCAAAAAATGTGTTTTGCACAATGCGGCTGGCATTTGCGCAATGCGGCGGGATCCGGCGGAAATCGAGCAAATACCNAAAAAATGTGTTTTGCACAATGCGGCTGGCATTTGCGCAATGCGGCGGGATCCTGCGGAAATCGAGCAAATACAAGCCGGATTGTGTAATCACTTACAAGCACTTCACGCTCTATCATTCCATGCCAGCACCATGCACCTTCTCTGAAGAATGTTCGAGTTCATTACCTCGTCATGCAACTTCATGTACTACCTTGTTACAAGCATATATTCTACGACCTACGTCAAGTACGCATATTACCAATCACGCACACTTATATATGCTAATTATACATATACTAATCGCACTTAGTCTAATAGCGCTAAAGGTCAATCACCCCGCCATCTGACCTTCGTCCACCGCTATCTTGGATTCCCGCCAACGCCTGCTCTATCCCTTGGTTTTCTCTCATATTCCTTCAGGTCACATATTGTCTCTCTTGCCTTCTATCATTCCTTCTTGTCTCCCATCCTTATACTCTCTCTCTCTTTCTCTCTCTCTTACTTCTTAAGCCCTCCATCATTAATTACCACGCCTGTCGCCACTCGTCTGCTGTAGGCAGCCGTCTTTAATTCTCGCGCCCGCCACCAGCGTGTGATAAGTTCTACTGTTCGCAGCTAGGAGCGCTGTTATCGATGCGGCAAATTTGAGTGTTGGTAATCACGTCGCCTGCAGGGGCGCGCTAGCATCGGAGAGGTTTGTTCAAACGGTGGCCGCCAGGAGCGCTGGGAATTATTTTTAATTGTTTGTGAACTCAAAAAATGCAGGAGGCGTTTGGGATGGTTCCGTCCGCCCTTCGATTGCCAGTCCGACGGAACGATGCCGCACGCCTCCTGCATTTTTTGAGTTCACAGGCTATTAAAAATAATTCCCAGCGTTCCTGGTGGCACCGTTTGAACACACCTCCTCGATGCTAGCGCGCCTTTGCAGGCGACGTGATTACCAAAACACAAAATGGCCTCATCGATACCAGCACTCCTAGCTGCGAACGGTAGAACGTATCACACGCTGGTGGTGGGCACGATAATTAAATATGGCTGCCTACAGCTGACGACTGGCGGCAGGCGGGGGAATTAATAATGGAGGGCCTAAAAAGCAAGAGAGAGAANCTGGCTGCAGTGTCACAGTGCCACGGCGGCCATATTGGATTACGTTACTTTCTCCCTTTTTCCCCTCAAAAACGCTCAAAATCGCTTATGAATTTCCTTAAAAATTTCCCGAATTTCCCTCAAAATCAGACAAATTTCCCGCAAAAAATGTGTTTTGCACAATGCGGCTGGCATTTGCGCAATGCGGCGGGATCCTGCGGAAATCGAGCAAATACAAGCCGGATTGTGTAATCACTTACAAGCACTTCACGCTCTATCATTCCATGCCAGCACCATGCACCTTCTCTGAAGAATGTTCGAGTTCATTACCCCGTCATGCAACTTCATGTACTACCTTGTTACGAGCATATATTCTACGACCTACGTCAAGTACGCATATTACCAATCACGCACACTTATATATGCTAATTATACATATACTAATCGCACTTAGTCTAATAGCGCTAAAGGTCAATCACCCCGCCATCTGACCTTCGTCCACCGCCATCTTGGATTCCCGCCAAAGCCTGCTCTATCCCTTGGTTTTCTCTCATATTCCTTCAGGTCACATATTGTCTCTCTTGCCTTCTATCATTCCTTCTTGTCACCATCCTTATACTCTCTCTCTCTCTCTTTCTCTCTATCTTACTTCTTAAGCCCTCCATCATTAATTACCACGCCTGTCGCCACTCGTCTGCTCTAGGCAGCCGTCTTTAATTCTCGCGCCCGCCACCAGCGTGTGATAAGTTCTACTGTTCGCAGCTAGGAGCGCTGTTATCGATGCGGCAAATTTGAGTGTTGGTAATCACGTCGCCTGCACGGGCGCGTTAGCATCGGAGAGGTTTGTTCAAACGGTGGCCGCCAGGAGCGCTGGGAATTATTTTTAATTGTTTGTGAACTCAATAAATGCAGGAGGCGTGCGGGATGGTTCCGTCCGCCCTTCGATTGCCAGTCCGACGGAACGATGCCGCACGCCTCCTGCATTTTTTGAGTTCACAGGCTATTAAAAATAATTCCCAGCGTTCCTGGTGGCACCGTTTGAACACACCTCCTCGATGCTAGCGCGCCTTTGCAGGCGACGTGATTACCAAAACACAAAATGGCCTCATCGATACCAGCACTCCTAGCTGCGAACGGTAGAACTTATCACACGCTGGTGGTGGGCACGATAATTAAAGATGGCTGCCTACAGCTGACGACTGGCGGCAGGCGGGGGAATTAATAATGGAGGGCCTAAAAAGCAAGATAGAGAANGATGGCTGCCTACAGCTGACGACTGGCGGCAGGCGGGGGAATTAATAATGGAGGGCCTAAAAAGCAAGATAGAGAAGGGATAGGAGTGGGAGACACGAAGGAATGATAGAAGGGAAGAGAGAAAATAAGGAGACCAGAAGGAATATGAAAAACCAAGGGATAGAGCAGGCGTGGGTTGGAATCCAAGATGGCGGGGATGAAGGCATGATGACGGGNGGAATATGAAAAACCAAGGGATAGAGCAGGCGTGGGTTGGAATCCAAGATGGCGGGGATGAAGGCATGATGACGGGGTGATTGACGTGTATACGATTAGCATAAGTGCGATTAGTATATGTACAATTAACATATACATGTGTACGTGATTGGTATTGCTGTCCTTAGTATATGCATACTTGACGTAGGTCGTAGAATATATGCTTGTAACAAGGTAGTGCATGAAATCGTATGACGAGGTAATGAACTCGAACATTCTTCAGAGAAGGTGGATGGTGCTGGCATGGCATGACAGAGTGTGAAGTGCTTGTAAATGAATCCGGCTGGTATTTGATTGATTTTCGCCAGATCCCGCCGTATTGCGTAAATGCCAGCCGCATTGTGTAAAACATATTTTTTGCTGAAAATCTTGCTGGTTTTAAGGGAAATTCGGGAAATTTTTAGGGCAATTCTGCTTGAAATTTTGAGCATTTTTGAGATAAAAAGGGAAATTTTGAGGGGAAAATGGAGAAAAGGTTGCGTCATCGAAGATGGTTGCCGTGGCACCGCGCCACCGCGGCCAGCAGACAAGCTGATGAATGCCCTTTTTCCACCTACTGGCGGGTTTACTCGGGGATCTTCCGTTTCCTCAACTCGTGCATTATGGCGTTGTTCCAGACTTACTTCGCTTCACTCTCATCAGCTCTCAAGACCTATTTGTTAAGACCCGCCGAGACCCTCCACTACACTCTCCACTCGAAAAAGTTATATCCATCCATATTGCTCTAAGTCTGGTTCTTCTGGCATCTCCGGCTGTGAGGCTGCTGTTTATGTATGTAAGCCTATTTGAGAATTTTGTAAAAATGGCTAAACCACTAAGTGACATATTTGACATTTTAGTTGTTGTGTTGTTTCTGAATACATAAATACTGCAAATTGTGTCAAAAATGTAGTACCTCTATATGCGACAATCAAGTAAATCTGTCGCGAGCGTATAATGTAGGTACTTACGCAAGTTATGCAACCTCACTTCGCTTTAAGTTAGGTTTATCTGATGCTTACGGTTGTAATTCGGGTGTTTACGTATTTTTATTTGAGTTGAGTTCAGAGATTTCGTTGTCTTGAAAGCTGGTGAGGGTGAAATGAGGTAAGAATTGAGCATCGCTGGGATGCAAGTGCGAGGAAAACGGGATATCCCAAGAAAACCCGTCAACCAGAGGCATCGTCCGGCAAGATTCCCCACTTACGAAAATCCGGGAGTGATCCGGCCGGGGATTGAACCCATTTCGCCTTTGTGGGAGGCAAACAGTCTAACCGTTCAGTCACCGCGGCACCCGTTTTTATTTTACATTCACGGGTAAATAAGTTGAGACATTATGAGATAGCTGAAATGTTCTAGTTGATTTACTTGAATAAATGTACATGCACGCTGGTGTCTCAAATTATTCGTAAAATTTGTAATTGAACAAATATAGGCAGTCGGGCAGCCTTAGAATACCCTGGCTCGTAAAACGAATCATATATATATATATATACACACACATAAATAACTACAACATGAGACCACGCTGTCACGGGAAAAAAGTGAAAAGAAATAATTAGTCCCCAATGTCATTTTTTATTATTTTGTTAACACACAGAATAACTTCTCGCAATTAGCTGTGTAAATTAAAGTTAATGTTTCACTGAACTTTCACATAATAATATAAACCGTTAAAGCAAGGAATTTTTTTTAATGTTGATTTCGTGAACGTGTAGTTAAGCGCCAACCTTCTAGCCATGTAGTTGATATACAGCTTGCAAGAAATTCCCTCTCGAGTTATTGTAAATAGTAAGCAACATGCTATCACGATTCAACTTCGGCTGGGCACTCCCATACACTAAATACGAAGTATACTGAATTTCGCATTTTGCACGTCCCCAAGATCTGGCTGACGATTGTCCAGCAACGCTGCCAAAACTGTGTGGTTTTACTGCAAAATGCGACGTGAAGTATTTTATGTTGCGTTTTATAATATAGCCATGCTTTTACATTAAAACAAATATTTTTTATGATTTAAATACTTCTTCGTTTCATTAAAATTCTGCTAGAAAAAGTATAACAGATTTTTAAAGTACAAATACGCGTGAACAGTTTTTTTTTTTTTTTTTTTTTTTTTACCAAGGGACATTTCATATGGTTTTGACAATTGGAATAATGAATAGATTTGGGTTGCTCTTAGCATCGAGGTCTTGAGAGCCGCTGAGGGTAAGAATGGAGTAGCACCGGAATGAAAGCGTGGGGTGAACGGGAAACTACCAAGAAAATCCGCCGACAAGTGGAATCGTCTGGCACGATTTCCACGTGTGAAAATCCGGGGGCGCAGGCGAGTAGTGTAGCCACTACACCAATCCGGCCCGTTTGACAATTGTGTTGGTAAAACAGCTGTCCAAGGTCGGCAATCAGTAATATATTACTGCGCAGCTGTCATGCTTCTCTACCATTGACGCGCGGACACCACTCCAGCCACGGAACTCTGTGACAATGTTCTCGCTGCAGCCTGTATGGTGTGTAAAAGGGGGGGGGGAGGAAATCTGGGCTCGCCACTGACCGCCCTTCCAAAGCCGCTACTAATTCCAGTCCCAACCGCTCGCGAATAATTGGCGCTCCGTCGTCCAATGCCATTCCCGTAGCCGTTTCCGACGCCGTCCGCTCTCCAGCACGGGATGGCGCCACTATCGTTTAGTTAAGCCTATCAGAGTACTCGCAACTGTTAAGTAACAACCTCTGTGGCTTCCCCTCCACGCCCCCTCCCCCCCCCTTGCCTTNAGTAACTGCGACACTGAACCTTCGTGATTCGTGCGCAAACGGTTAACACGGGCCAGAACATTTTTTCAGCCCATCATAGAAGCTGAACGACCCTACAGTGCTTTGGACTGTATCTTGTCTCGAAATCTATTCGCGAAGTATCACTGCCCCTACCTATGAGCTATACTTCGGGAATACTTACGACATGTAAAACATTCCGTTTTTAATTTAGTCTATAATTATCACTCTAACTTATACGTATATGTTGCATTTCTTAATATTTTACTGTAAATATTGCTATGTCACCAGCTAAAAAAAATTTCATTGGTTTGTAGGAATATGCAGATGGAGATGATACACGTATAATGTAAATGTCCGTCATTGTAAAATTCTTAAAAGTATATAAAAACATGCGAATAACCCAATAATCTACTACCAGAATGTGGAATATCCATTGGACCTTCTGTGATATAACTGGGATATTGGCATACGAAATAACCACTTCACTTACAGCCACGGAATAACAGACTGTAACATCCAGGAGGGAAACGCAGGGGTATTTAAATTATTCTATCACATAATCTTTGTTAAAACATATTTTTAATCCCTCGAAAGAAAATTAAAGTTTTCAGTAACTAAAATTGATAAAAATTTAGTTTCTTCTGACAAAGTAACTTCTTGTTAAACACATGGATGCTCTTATAGAATATCCTCAGGATATACACACAGGATAACCTACAGATATTACAACGGTTAATAAAGCGATGTTCATAATAACTTATATTTCATTGAAGGAGATATATTTTAATTGTTGACAAGAATAAAGCAAGGTAGTGACAAGTAAGCTATTCAAAATTATTACGTTACGAGTAACATTTCAATCCGGAATGAACACGATTTGGACTAAAGAATTCCGTTTGAAACTTTGCCTTAAACACACCCGGACTGGCCTTAAATAGGACTGGAGTGAGTAATCTAGTCCAATCGTCAAGGTTGACTGGAGTGTAGAATCCACATTGAAAGTTTACTCTAAGTACTGCCGCTTGAAGTACACTGTGAGTGAGAGCAAAACAAATGTCGCCATGTTGGAAGTGTATTTTTTGCATGTTTGCACATACTGTGCCTAGCAATTTTTTAAAGATTTGTTGTAAGCAAATTCTACGCTACAATGGGAACATTGTCCTATTAAAAATGCGAATTTTTTGACCTACATGAACGTACAGTTTTGTAGCGCAATGCTGGATAAACAAATATTAAGATTATTGGATGGTAAAAAATATCTAGGAAGGCACAGATTTTTGGTCTGGTAAGAACAGAGATGGGAAATGCAGGCTTCAAAATAACTACGAAAGAAAAACAATAGTTAATATATTGTCTGTTTATTTTTCGTGTGTCGTTTTTTCTCTAGTTCACGCAGTCTCTACACANTTGCCGAAAGGTGTCTCTACACAGCTTTCAGTCCGTATTCACTTTATTTTGCTTTTGTTTACACCTCAATCCAGATTGGAAACTTTACCTTAAACGCGACTTTCGGTCCAAGTTCGATTCGTGTTCGTTAAGTTTTGACTCCAGTCCGTCTTCACTCCAGTCCAAAGTTTTACTCTGAACGTCATTCAGTATATTATGTGGCTTAAATTTGCAAGTTTTTTCAACCGGTTTGTAGCATTACAGTCTTACAGCGTTTAGTCACGGATATTCTTGAACCGACTCTACAGAGTATCGCTGGTGTTGAGTACTCCGAAATGAAATATTTGCCAGATAACCCACTCTAATTTCAAAGGAAATAATTTTTTATTTCGATGCGCTACGACTCATCCACGTTCAAACTAGCAAAGTGCGTTAGTGTCCTTTGACAATATTATACATCTGAAAAAATATTGCAGATTCCATTTACGGATTATTAATCCTCAATATCGCGAAGTGGGTGTGTTTGCGCGCTCATAATGGACGATACGAGTACTAAAACAACATACCATGTAAAACTTGTTTACATCGAGCGTAAACATATAGGAGATGCGCTCTAACATGACCCGTTGTTAATAATACCCTGAAATTGTAAAAAAAAAAAAAAAAAAAAAAAATTTGTGGGGTGCCAACAGCTGCAAAAATTGTTGACTCGCGTGTTCCCGAAGGGAAAGAGAAAAAATACGATAAAAATTCTAGCTGCGAAATAAATTATTACATATTTTTTTCAACAAAAGCTGTTTTTGCCGAAGAGGATAATCCGCTGGGCATGGAAATATTTTTCCCCTCTCTTGCTCGTACTTCGGAAGGTTTTATTGAGAGCGGGAATACCAACAATAAAAACGCTACATTTTGCCGACAGGTGTTAACTCTGGAATTTGTGCTGATTCGCAGGTAATGCAAAATGGTTACCTACGTTCCACTATATTTTTAGCAAAAAAAAAATTAATCTATGGAAGTGAATTTTGAAGAGCAAATTTTTTTCTCCATATAAACGCAAAATGCTGGAAGTACAACTTTAGTTTATGCACCAATATGTTGTATGTGTAAAGCTAGTTGACAGCACATTTTTTATATGAAATTTGGTTTTATTCGTATTTGTAATGTCGGTGTAAAATAAATTAACCTACGATTATTGACGATTGTCAAATATACCTTATAGTCAAATTTTTTATGAAAAACAGCTGTGATCACTAATTATATTTAACTAAAATATGCTTTTCGTGGGTCTAATTTTTTCTGTGGTTTGTAACTCTTCATATGCCACAATTTAAAAGTGTACATCATTGAATACTTCTTTGTAACCCCTCATACAGCTATGCTACTAATTACGTTGCATTATAGCACCAAATATATTTAAATAATTCGAACTTCTCACGAACAGTTAGTCTACAACGTACGCGCTCGTTTTCGTATTTGCAGTCGTGTATTTTGTAGTTATACAAGCCTTACTTTGAAGCTGTATTAATTAACTTTAATATGCAACTAAGCAACTCTGCATAGAATAATTCGGTCGATATTACTGTTGAGGCTATTTTCATGCTTATGAATGGTTCTTTTGGAATAAATAGTCTGTAGTCGATATATTTGGACGGAAAAGGTTAATTATTTTACAATAGTGCAAAAAACACTGCTGATTTTATAATATACGCACGTACATACCTATAAGCGCATCCACAAGAACGCACATTTTTTTGGAATACCGTTTCCACAGAAACAAAAACCAATATATATCACTGCTTTGCATAACCGCATTTCGAAATCACAGTTTTCCTTTCATTAACGCACAAAATTAATTAAATAATTAAGAATAATAAACCAAAGAAAGTTTTTAGCTGTTTTTTAATTAATTTCTAGATAAAATTATCTAACAAATGTTTTGATAAAGCCGTAAATTAAAAAATGCACAATTTTCCACAAATTCAAAAAATTACAATTTTTTATAACACGTATAAATTGAGGCAGCCCATGGCATTTTTCGAAATTAATAGTATCATTTCTGCGTGTTAGTGTGTACGTGTGTTTCAGTAAAAGGAAAAACTGTGATTTTGACTTGTGATTAAAAAAAAACTACAGAATTAGGTTTTTGGTCGCTGTAAATGATATAAAATGTAATAAATAAGATAAACTAGATACTCTGTTTTAAAGGATTAGTTCAGTTAGTCGATCGTGTGCCTTTACCATCAGGGCACATTATCCAATAAATGTTCAACTTGGCGTAAATGAGGGAAAAGTGAATCAGGCATCGTCCGTCAATTACAGCCCGCTTTCTAAGTTTAAAACGTCACGTGGCATTTAATAATGGAGACCACACCATCCCTAGTTCCCTGCGTTTTTACACCTGAATGCATCTTAACAGTACAACATATGGAATTAATTTTAATTCACAATATTTTCGAAATTTACTGCTGTCAAAAACAATTTATGTTGAGAGTGGTACTCGTAAAACCCTGAGTAAGAGGTTTATTTCGCAATTAAATAATGATGTCCGCTAATCAAGTGCTAAATAACAAGTTTGTGATTCCACTTCGGTAAAAATGACTTTCCCGTGTTTACTCTCTCAGTTCCACGAGCGAAATAATGTAAATAGACCAAATTTGGGCTTGAAGTCACACAGCTAGGCACGAAGTCTTTAGATTAAGGGTGTGATTGACCTGCCATCCACCCCCAAGGGGAATTCTAATTCTATATGTAATGACTTCTGCAGTAGAACTAACTACTAGTACTAACATATATGTACTACATTACATCTGCTTTCATCAGTTTTGACTAACTGAAGGATTACTGTACTGCCCTTGTCTATCCCAGCCCCCATCATAGTCCTTCCGTTCGGAGTAATGTCCTTACGTGATCTTAGCCACGTTTGTTTTCCGTATTGGTTTGCAAATTCACTATTAATTACAATTCCTTTCTCCTTATTCATTGGCTTGTTATCAACTTCCAGGTTCGTTATCACTGATCTTTGCCGAATCGTCATCTCTATGTTTGTTCATCTTAGTGTGCGTGGGAGGGGGGGACATCAGCCCCTCTCTCACCACAATTAAACCAGTCACCTGCCGGTTGTACCTGAATCAATTTTATTATGATATTCCATCGGGAAACTGTTTGTTCTTATAGTGGGTTCACTTCCACTACTAACTTTCTACAGCGGTATATTTATAGAATGTCCGGGATTATTATTTATCAGTGTCTAATAAGTTCAACCATAACCATAGATTGGTTGTGAGTTAACCATTCATCAAGCTCTTCCAGCATTTTGAGGACCAGTTTTGCAAAGATTAGATACAGAGTCTAAATAAGAAGGTATCTTTTTATCATGGCGGACTCCGAATCACGGCGCTCATGTCGGTGGCTGGGCTGGAACCAATCCCAGTTCGGTCTCCTCGCGACACGAGCGTGACGTCACAGAAAACCAACCAGGAGTGGAGAGTTGAGATTTGCG
This sequence comes from Clitarchus hookeri, assembly GCA_002778355.1. Taxonomy (NCBI): domain Eukaryota; kingdom Metazoa; phylum Arthropoda; class Insecta; order Phasmatodea; family Phasmatidae; genus Clitarchus; species Clitarchus hookeri. The sequence continues at coordinate 43,339 of NQII01004096.1, read as the reverse complement.
CAGCTCTTAACAACGAGGTCTTCAGAACCCATGATGGTGAAATTATGTGGAAATGGAGCAGCGCCGGAATGCAAAGGCTAGGGGTATGGAATATCCCCGAGAAAACCCTCCGACCAGCAGCATCGTCCGGCACTATTCCCACGTGTGAAAATCTGGGAGCAACCACGCCGTAAATCAAACCCGATTCGCCTAGGAGGGAGTCGAGTACTCTGACAACTAAACCACCAGGGTCACTTCCGTATCCGTGAGAGTTTTGTTTTCAAGGACGAAGTAATATTCAAAGTAGCGTTGCCGGAGCTGCACTCTAGCATGGTCCTCAAAGTGCTAAAATATACATATCTTAACTGGGATTCGAACCAGGAATATTGTGGTATCAAGGCGCCGCAGAAACCCCGGCCACGAAGGTCGCCGGCGATCATAATAACCCACTTCACAAGTGCACTGCATATAGAAATCTCGCCCCTAGACGGTCGCCATTTTCCTCTCCCACGCCTCCTACTAACCCGACATCTGCAGCCGCGATCGCTTCTGGCGCAGTTCGAGAGAGCCCAGAAGAAAAGTTACCGCGCCCTTTTTTTTTGGTTCATTTTCCCTGCGACCTCCAGGGCGGCGATCGCGAACGAGGGCTTGGGGGGGAGGGTGTTTTGATTTCCCGACTAGCGGTGGGGTTCCGTCCTTGTCTCGGCACTTACCCGCAGTGCCCTCCCGTTCGCTAGCGTCGTTTAGGTCTAGAAGAAGGCGAGCAGTGCGGTGGAGGCGGTGAGGGGGTGCAATGTCTCTCCAACCTCTTTCTAGCTCCTACCCGGGTGTCGCGTCCTCCATCGACGACGACGCTCTGCTCCTCGCCTCCTCTTCCAGAATTCTAATTTTTAACTCTGATACGAAAACCATCAAAGAAAGCGCTCGCCGGGAATGGAGAGCTGGCTGAAGGAGAATTGGAACAGGCGGGGGAGTTTAGAGCGGGAAGGTCGCCGACGGAGAAGGTCCAGAACCAGAAATTGGATTCGACAAGCAGTTTTCTGGCGGAGAGTGGCACTTCCCCAGTCTCGTTTAAAGAGGATGGGGGGGGGGCCTTTCTCTTCTCATTCTCGGCGAATTATACGGCTTCTCGATGACGCACTGCAGTCGTGCATGCATATGACACACGTCCCGGGATCACATTGGGGGAGAATGTCGCGAATATGAAGCACGGTCCAAAAATGTCCTGGCACTTCGACGTTCAAGGGAAGAAACACTGTTCACGTTTAATTGAGCACTTTTGAATTCAACCTTTGGAAAATATATCAGTCCCTACCTGAGTATATGTTAACAGGCACACTGATTTGTACGCGCCCTGTAAAGTTGGCAATGACGGAGAGGAAATAGTTCCATGTATTAGCGTTGAATTAAAAGAAAAAGTCAAACATGTATGAATACTATCCGTTTTTTTAATNAGGAAATAGTTCCATGTATTAGCGTTGAATTAAAAGAAAAAGTCAAACATGTATGAATACTATCCGTTTTTTTAATACACATGAGTGTCAGAATTAGAAAATTTGTAAAATGTTTATTGTTCTAATAATTTCGCTGTTTCACTGACCGACGTATGAATAAATTGATGAGGCCCAAGACAACGTTAATTATAAATCTGGTGGAAAAATACGCAATGCGCATGCAGGTTTACCGTGAAGACTTTATACGTNAGGAAATAGTTCCATGTATTAGCGTTGAATTAAAAGAAAAAGTCAAACATGTATGAATACTATCCGTTTTTTTAATGCACATGAGTGTCAGAATTAGAAAATTTGTAAAATGTTTACTGTTCTAATAATTTCGCTGTTTCACTGACCGACGTATGAATAAATTGATGAGGCCGAAGACAACGTTAATTATAAATCTGGTGGAAAAATACGCAATGCGCATGCAGGTTTACCGTGAAGACTTTATACGTCATTTACTTTAAAGAATTTACAATTTACATCATAAGTTACTTTCGCGTAGACAATCGTCAGTTGAATGGACAGTTGGAAAATACTATCAAACGCTATTTTCAGGGCGACCTGTTTTTTTTTTTCCTCCCGGAAAAAGATATGCGCGCATACTTGGACCTCAATTCCTACATACGCACTTTTAACTTTCCTCTGTATATTGGCTGCATGTCTTTGTGAGAAGACATTCTTAATTGGCTGGGCCAGTCATAATTAACTTATTCCTACAATGAACGTCCGTGATTGGCGGACAAACACCTAGTCGAGTGACAATTAAAATAATCCAATTCCGAAAGTGGATCTGTACTAAAGTGTTGTGGAGTACAAATAGTTAGAGATGGTAAAATGTCACGAATTCAACGACCTGTAAGCTAGACTCCATTGCCCCATTGCCCTATGTACTGTCGAGACTCAACTTTCTGGTGATTGGCTGCTCCTCCAGTGTGTAGCCAGTTTTACCTGCCTGAGACCAGGTGACACGGGAAGCAGTCCTTGTTTCCTTCCAGGTTTGTCATTTGCTGATAGTTCTCTAGAGCGTGGCTAATAAACTTAGAGCCATTTGCAAGCGTCAAGCACACGTGTTTTAAGCGTAGCTTATCCTAAATATTTTCACGAAAAGCAGGTAGTCCTAGCTATCATTAACCCGTTCTGACCCAGTGTAAATAATTGTGTACATTACGCACGCGTAGGTAATATCTGGTCTATACTGCACACTGCGAAGCTCAATGACCAATGATCTTACCTGTGAGTAAATGATTCGTAAACCGTCTCACTGGTCTAGGTCATAATTGGTTCATATAACTGTAGCCTAACGTATAGCCTACAGCTCATTGGCTGTGACAACTAAAAATGCGTTGCGTTTACTTAAGTACAGTATTCATCATACAATGTTTTCTTTGTAACATCTGAAACCGCAAATTAAAGTGGGCCTTAAATGGTTAAACCCGTTATTTGGCATGTTTCTATTTGCACCATTATTTGTTCAGGCGTATCCCTTTCGAGCTTTCCCCTGCGCAACGCTTAAAGATACGACGTTATAAATAAAAACGCAGTAATCTATCCGCATTTATTAAACTACTGCTCGCAAAGATTCTTTATAAAAAAAATTTACTGTTTTTCTAGCATAACTTTTCTATCTGGTCTTCAGATTAGTGTGAATAAAATAGTTTTATTTTTAACGGGGACTCATGTAATTATGCCTCCTACGCCATGAAATTGTGCGAATTTCTTTTTGCCGATGGACGAGTCCAAGTCTTCCAACCTGGGAGGGTTCGATGAGTCCATCCCTGAAAAGGGATACGGATAGCCACGCTCGATTTGTAATTTAATNGTTCCAACCTGGGAGGGTTCGATGAGTCCATCCCTGAAAAGGGATACGGATAGCCACGCTCGATTTGTAATTTAATAAAAGAATTACATTAAATTGATGGCTACAGGGTTTGAACCATTATTAATATCTTCGGGATTTATTTACCCACAGTTTGACTGCACTCGCGGGTCATGTAGCACTATTTCGCTGGCCAGTAGGCCAGTCAACGTCGCGGCGTGAGTTGCACCGACGTCCCCTCTACTGGATGGTGCGCCTGACGGCTATGGCATCCCGGGGGACACCGTGTTGGCCGCTTGTTATTAACCCCCAAGAGTTACCTCTTGAGGTAAATAAAGCTAGACGGGTCACTTGAGTCACGTAGTACATGACGACGAGGCGGGTGCGTTCCGTTCTCGCCGGCACATACTATCNCGCCCAGGTGTTCGCCTCGGCACGGTGTCGGCTAGCTGGTGCAAGTGACTGCGGAGGTGCAAATAGTCACGAGAGCACACGTCGACGCCTGGCTTACGTCAAATGGCAGCATGTTCACAATTCCAACCCGGTGCTAGTATGCCATATGGGTAAGGCCACCTGTTTTTCGCGAAAATATTCCATGACTAGTTGTACTGCAAAACACGTCAGTTCAGAACCTATTTCGTGTTTGGATAATTTCACCTCTCAAACGTCTTCGGTGTCTGCCCGCCAATCACTGACGTTCAGCGACGGGATAACTTAATCCTTATTGGCGCAGCGAAGTAGAGAATGTCTCCTTGCACAGACAAGTGGCCAATAGCCAAACGAAGTTTGCAAGTGTGCACGTACAAAGTTGACGTATAACCTGCGTATTGATAGCTTCGTGAAAAAAAAGTTTCATTAATTTATATGCTCTCGACTTTAAAATCTTCTCATACATTAATAAAACCAGATTTATTAAGACGTCTGGTAAGCAAGAAGCATAAGTTGAGAAATCATCCCCTCAAAAAAAAAAAATATTGCAGGTCTCTAAAACACCGCTCGAGCATAAAGTTAATAAGTAAGCAGAGAATAAGTTGTGCGTTGCGGTTCCTTTGATGTGTGCGTACCCGTCCTCTGATTGGCAGCGCGAAGATCTGAGAACGGACCTTGTGTCTGACTGGCTATCTAGTGTTACGAAATGTTCCCTATTGGCTGGGCTGCCGGTTGGCAAATAAGTTAACAAGCGCTGATTGGCGAATGGCGTTCCGACATGTTGCTGGCTAGTGGTGGCTTATTGCTGGCGTATGCAGTCGGAGTTCGTGGAGTGAGTGAGTGAAGAGATTGGGGGGACTCTTAACATCGAGGTCTTGAGAACTGATGAGAGTGAAGCGAGATAGGTTTGGAGCAGCGCCGGAATGAAGGGGTGGGTGAACCGGGAGATCCCCGAAAAAACCCGCCGACCAGCGGCATCGTCCGACACGATTTGCACATGCGAAAATCCGGGAGCGACACCGCCGGTAATCTAATCTGGTTCGCCTAGGTGGGAGGCGAGTAGTCTAACCACTACACTACGTGGCCCCATGAGTTCGCTGAATAAGCGGCAATTTCAACTCTGTATTTTTAAGTACTCTGTGGCTCAACCGTTGCTGTAGTTACTGGCGGATGTGCATGTGCTATTAACAACCATTCATCAATATACGTAATAAGTTCTCTGTGCATTAGTGGACAACACACTTGGTGGAAGCAGTAAGTATGGGCAAATGTATTTGCTGATCTCTTCACAGACGCATATACATATTTCGCATTTAGCTTGTTACAAGCGACAATTTCGCTCGCTACGTAATTTCAACGAGTGTTGGAAGTTTTAAGAAGTAAAAAAAACTGATATTTTGGTTAACTGTTAGGCAGTAAGTTTTACTCAACAGTCCTATTTGTAGTCGAACTGGAGCTTGGTATTCATTGGTTGACGCCCTGGTTAAACTGCTTGCCTCCTAACAAGGCGAACCTAGTTCAATCTCTAGCCGGTTCATTCCGGATTTTCGCAAGTGAGAATCGTGCCATACGATGCCACTGGTAGGAGGGTTTTCTCAGGGATCCCCGGTATTCCCCGTCCTCTCATTCCGGCGCTGCTCCATACTCACAGCACTTCACCCTCATCGGTTCTCAAGACCTCGATGTTAAGAGCGCCCCAAATCTCTTCACTCACTCTAATAATAATAGCACAGGCGTTCTAAGGGTGAGCCCTGAGGAAGTTAGTGAAGTACGCTGTCGCCAAGAAAGGCGCGAAAAGTACACATTGTAGGACACCGCAGGAATAAACACGGTCCCTATTGGTATATTGGTTTTCTCAAGGGGGGAGGAGTTCTCGCCTCGGCCAGGCACCGCTCAGGTAATTGCGGGCCGACTAACATCTGAAACGGGGCGAGGGGTGATGTGGGTCTACGAGAACGAATAGGGTTGGGGAGGGGGTCAGCTCTCAGAGGGCTTGTTTGCCCAG